>WEDG01006013.1:180000-196089 GCA_017591395.1 Schistocephalus solidus
GCTGCATAAATTCGGCTTAGACGTCAGGTGAATCCGTGTTTGCGGGTGGAGGGTGAGGGGAGTTGAGACTTGCCTAGTCGTAGAGCGGCTACTGCATATGACCCTTTTGCAGCCAATCAGTTTACCAGATCGGTGCACCGGGCCGCACCGCTGCGTGGTCCGTGCCTGCTGATTTGTGATGTCCGCGCCTGCCTGCAAGACATCACTGAAGGCGGTCCCACGGTACGCCGCCTGGAAATGCGTTGATGGTCTGCAAATAGCCGGGCGCTACGCTAGTTGAATTGCTTGTGTACACGCATAGTCCACCCACTGGTCAGCCCAGTGACTGATTCAGCATACCTTCGGCGTCGAAACCGTGCTTGGACGTCGATCAACAGGCAGGATGGGAAAGTTCTACCTCACTGGAAGGTCAGGCGTTTCAGTATTCAGTTGCACTTCCCCCTAATCTGCTGAATTTATGCGTAAGTAACACCGGTTGGGAGTCGGCGATTGGCTCTCGTAGATGAGCCACAGAAAACTTTAGTCAGGTCGACAATCTTGCACGTTTTTTGCAGCTCTTTATTTGGCCGGCTTCCATGACTATTTGGTACGAGCAATTAGGTTTATTGGAAAACTTGTCGGCTTTTAATATTGTAGCTGCTGATGCTGCTGCTTTGGTGGTGTTTCTGGCACTTTTCGAGATCGTGTTTAAAAGTAAGTAGATTTGTTGAAAGTGGCGATTAGGGGTGTTTGAGGGTTCTATGTTTTCAGTGACGGGTAACGTGCTCAAGATTTGCTGTACTGCTACTTCCGTGGTTACGTTGAGTACTGTGTCTTCGGAGACTTTTGTTAAAATCTTGCATTTAACCGTTTAATGAGCTGCTCATTGGTCTTGTTGTTAACTGGAATCCGAGGAAAAATCCATTTAAATAGTTGAGAACACGAGACTGAAGCTAGCTTTTGTTCCCAAGGTGGCAATCCTGCGCCAGCATCAACTTATCTCCTTTGAGTCAGATTATTGGGTGACCGGTAGATTGTGGCTCGTGCGTTCCCACGTTGGACTTGCCGAATCTATCAGCAGGGATAATCACTGCGCAGGAGACTTCTGTTTTAATTATATTACTCTGGAATGTGATTTAACTCGTAGGCAAGGATTTCTAAGGTTCCCTTTCTTTCTTTCAGAACAACGAGCCCACGCCTGCGAGCTTTGTGGTCAAGCGTTTGCCCAGAAGTGGAACCTAAGGAAGCATGTCGACGGTATCCACAAAAGTAAGTGCCTCTTCGCTTCATGCCTCCCACGATAGTTCGACCGTCGTAGTCCGACGATGCCCACCGTATGTTCCACGAAAGGGTGGTGCAGGGACGGTGACTTGCGCGTGAATTAGTTTTAAGTGATAGTAGCCTTGCGCTGCAGCTACCGCACTCTCTCCTCCTCCCCCACCTGAGACCGGTGTCAAGACAGAGTCAAGAAGACCGGAGGCGGGAGAGGACGCAGGTGGCTTGCGCGGCCGGGTCCCCTAAGTCCTAGCCACCCCTAGGCGTGCCACCACACCTCCCATGTTCGGCATTTGTTAGCGGAGCGCAACCCGAATAACGCATGCCATGCCCTGATGTGGCCCCCGTGTTGGTCCAACGCATCTACCACGTGGCCCGTTTAGGGGGCACTGCCTCCCACGATACACACACACGCACACTTTCTCGGCTTGAAGATGGTCTGACAGTATCGCACTCCGCGGTTATCAACTGGTTTTTATTTTTTCAACCAGATCAACCTGAACTTTCACTTGCAAAGCCTCTCCTAGGCAGAGTAAACTGTGTGCGCGAGGTTGTTTATGTTTAAAGTAGCCTGTGCGCATTGGACCAACACACTCGCACACGCACGGTCCGATCACCGCCGCCACTGTGCCCGAAGAGGACGCAGCATGCAAGCGAGCGAGCGCGCGTGCGCGGGCGGGCAAGCGCTTATGAATTTGTTTATGCTGTGAAGCAGGCTTGCGCAGCACCGACCGCACTTTTTTCCCACACCCACGATAGTTCGACTGTCGTAGTCCGACGATGTCCGCCGTATGTTCCACAGAAGGGTGGTGCAGGGACGGTGACTTGCGCGTGGATTAGATTTAAATTATAGTAGACTTGTGCTGCAGTCACCGAATCCTCTCCTCCTCCACCTCCCCCCACCTGAGCCCGCTGTCATGACAGAGTAAAGAAGACTGGCGGCAAGATAAGGCGCAGCTGTCTGGCGCGGCCGGAGCCGCCCATGAGCGTGCCGCTACACCTGGCCCGGATCCCATGGAGAGCGAGTGCCATAAAGGCCATGTTAAGAAGGAGCCATGGCAGCCTGACTCTCAGTCCACCAGTCAGCCACTGCGCACAAACACACATCGGGCTGACCACGTTGTCCGAGTTATCCCCGTAAGTTGGCAACCTTCCAAGGCGTGTGCGCGCCCAGTGTGGGTGAAAGGCCAAGCTGAACAATTTCGCCTACCACTCACGCACGACCGGGCCTCTGACGACTTCGCACGCACACACATGCCAGGCTCCTGGTTTGAGGGGCGAGCAGGGGGGTCACGAACCTCGCATCAACGGGCCTGAGAGAGCAGCTATACATATTAAGGAGAAACCTTTGCTGCTGCTGTCTTTCTGTTGACAGGCTTCCAGGCTCTGGGTTGAACTTGCCCCTTTCCCAGCTTATTTGGCTTGAGGTGAGATGAGGGGGTATCTTGACTGACAGGGCGTGATGACTTCCGTTAAATGCATTTCAATACTAACCAAGTAAACTTTCTGCCAATGTGTTTATGCTTTAATTTATTACGTAATATTTACTACATGTTAGGTGGTAACAGTACCTTTTTCCTACCCACTTCATCATTGGGCCGGAATATTCTGCCCAGCACTGTCCCTCACGACCGCTTATCGTTAGTGTACAACCTAAAGTAACAGTGAGCCCTATACCATTCCGGGGTTGACTTCGCACCTCCGGTCTTCTTTACTCTGTCTTGACACCTGGTCCAGGTGTGAGAGTGTAACAAAGAGTGAGGTAACTACTGTCCAAGTATTCTTTCACTATAGTCCAGTGCAAGTCACCGTCCGTGCATCACCCTGCTGTGGAGCACGCGATAGACATCGTCGAAACGGTGACTTTTAACGTTAATTGAGGGAGAGTTTATCACCGAGGTGGAAGGCACGCGAGGTTTCCTTAACTTAACAACTTTCGTTATTTTATTTTTTTCTTTCTAAGCCAATTATCCTGCGTCCGCCTTTTAGCAAGCATGTTAAAATTTGCTATGGTGGCTTTCGAGACTGCCACTTCTTGTTGCAGCTTTCAGTACATCTTGAGGGTTCTGAAAGGTGATGCCTTTAATAACGGAAGTTTTACTCCTGCCAGCAACCTTCTCAGCTCTTTTAAACTTTATTTTCAGTTTTTAAATGCCTCTGTGGTTTTCTCGGCCAACTAGTTGAGCCTGTAGGGGGAATGAAATGCCACATTAGGTGGGGACAAAAGTTCTGCCCCTACTTCGACCGGCTCATGTAGGTCTTGATTGGGCTTCTTATGGACAAGGTCAAGTTGATGCAAGTGTCTCAAGACCATTTTGTGACCGACTGTACGTACTGCTCCATACGGTTCATGTGCAAAGGTGGACTGCAAGTCCTAGTTGTCCAAGTCCAATGGTCGACCGGAGCGAGGCTGGTCTTCCGAATTGCTGTCGCCAGAGTTAACCCGTTTGTGTCAATGCGAAGCAGCTGTGTCGTGAACGGCCTCTTCGCCTTTGCAGCTTCCTTACTCGAAACTCCTTGTTTCCAACCATAGCGAACCAGGCTTCGAAGCGCATTTTTAGCTAAAAACATCTGAAATATAGGACTAAAGTTGAGATTGGAACACCTTGTTAAAACTTATAAAAAGTGCAGATATGTGCGAAAACGGCAAACGGACATATAAATATGCACAAAGACGTCAAATAACGTTCACAGCAAGTGCTGCAGAACGTTCGCTCTAAACTGGTATTTGCATTTTGTGTACAGAATATGAAATCTTTGTTTTTGATGTTTTAGTGCAGTTTGCACCTGTTCAATAAAACGGAATGTGTTTTAGGACTGCGCGAATATACGTGCGAATATTGTGGCAAGGACTTCACCCTGAGAGCGCATCTGAAGCAACACGTCGACGGCGTCCACAAAAGTAAGCTTCTTCCTCTTCTTCTTCCTTACCGTTTCTCTTACTCCCATGCCGCCCCCTCCCTTGTTTCACACAATACTTGCTTATGTGCTCCTTCTGACAACTAATGTCTACTGTAGTCTTTAAAAGGCCTGCAGGTTAATCGATCAGTTCGTCATCGTAAGTAGAGTACGCCGAGCCCAGGAGATCCGACAGTCTGACCGTCACTATGGACGATGGCCTCCGTGTGCCCCACGGGAAGATTGGTGCAGAGACGATGAATTGTCCGACCTAGTAGCCCGGAGACAAAAAGTAAGCAGAAGCAAAAACGTCGTTACCATTTCAAATCGGAACTTACCTTCTGCTTATCGATTTCCTGTCGCGATATAGGCGGGAGATGGGAATTTGAACTGGAGATAGAACAATACTCAAATGAACCGCGACTCTTCATGGTCCTCAGAATAAAATTTTGCCGCACTCGCCGACATAGATTTTCACTTCAGTACACCATTTCTCTGCGGAATTGACCAACAATAGATAAGGCAGACCGGTAATCTAAGACGCGGTACCCAATGTACTTAGAAACACTATTTAACGGCTTGCAAAAGAGGAGACATTGTGATCGCGAATTTAAGAGAAGAACGATGAACAAATTGTCAAAAATGTATTCAATATTAGGATATTGACAAGTTTGGTGTTTTGTTCAAGGCCGCCAGGAGCCCTCGCTGGTTTGTGATCTCGATATTTTCCTCTTCGCCTGCTATTTATATCCGAAATGCATCCAGTCCGGTCCGATTTGTCCGTGACTGTCCGGTCGACTTCTTGCACATGATTCGGCCGGTTGAACTGCACACATAAGGCTTGGTAATCCGTCGTCCAACCGTTGATAGACGTACTTGCTGCGTATCAGGCTTCCGGTGTCTTTGACTCTTTGGTTGTTCCCTCGATCACGGATTTCGCACTCCTGGAAAACGCGTCCAGGCGCTGCAAAATTGTTCGTCACCAACGACAGGGTCTCTACGTGATCACTTAGGCGAGTCTATAATCTTTGGTCCGTTTCTTCAACGTAATCTGCCTTATGTAAACATTACTGGATGCGATATACAATGTTAATCATGCTGCCTCTTTACCGAGGTTCTTGGATCCAGTTAACGCGCCTAATTGCCGCTTTGAGCCCGTGTTTGACCTATCTTCGATTGTTGCCAGAAACTAACAACTGCTTCAGGTACGTTTGTAAGCTACGGTAGCGCCTGCCAGACTTGGTTCTTCTTCTGTTGACCCTACAGTTCATTTGCACTGTCCGTTGCGTTCTATTCAGCGTGGCTGGCTGTTAGGGCCAGGTGTTCTAGTCTCCTCGCAATAAGCCGACGTTTCTGTTAATGGATGGACGCTCACTCCCCTGTTTTGACACAGTAGCCTACATTACAGCTGGTAGATGGGATTTTTTGGATGATTTATTTTCTGTAAAAATGGCTAACTATGGACGGAAAAAGTTCTCGTAGGTCTGTGTGCTACCCGTGTGGTATGCTTTTTTCCACTGCTTTTTCCCCAAGTGACTGGTTTTTGCGTTTGGAAGGCTTTAGCGCTAGAAATACTCGTTCCTTTGGACCCCTTACGTCTCATTTTCTAATGCATCAAGTGAATTACGTATCCGTCTTGTGAGAATATGTAAAAATGCGTTTTATTTTTGCTCTACGTCCTTCTTTAAAGCAGAGGATCTTGGCTCGACTTAATTGATTGCTAGGAGTATTATATTTGTGTGCTTAAGGATGACCGTGGAATATACTTTTTTGCTTAGCTTTGTGGTGACCCATAAATTTGCGATGTAGGGATGGTAGCTGTTTATTAACCTCCCTTTCGAAGTTAAATTAATTACCTGGAAAATTGGAGCTAGATTTATTTCGAGGCAATATCATTTCCATAGCATGACCGTAATTTCATCTTAACTTTGGGAGGAAGAACTGTAGCATCTAGTTTTTGCGGTAGGGTTTCCGTCCAAAATCCAGTTCTACACTGACGTTACCGAGAGCGCGTTTGCCTTCCGAGACTATTAGTGTTTGCTCTGGGCTGTGACTCAGCGGACAGTTTTCACATTAGCTCAATAGGAAGATCAGTAACCCGAACTGATGATCATAACTGCGAGCCCCGATGCATGTGTACTCTGTGTGTGCGCGTATGTGTGTCTGCCCCTTAAACGGGCCATATGCTGGATGCGCCGGACCAACATGGGAGCTAGACCAAGGCATGGCAAGTTTTATTCAGGTTGTGCTCCTATAAAAATGCAGAACATGAGGGAGGGAGGGGCTCGTTGGTATGCGTAGGCGCAAGTTAACGCCGCACCAGCAAACTGTGCCCTTTATTGCACGCCCACTCCGTGGGATCTGAGTCAGGCGTGGCCGCACGGTCAGGGCCGGCTCCGGCCGTGCCAGTCACCTGCGCCCAACCACGTCTCCGGTCTTCTTTACTCTATCTTGATGCTGGACACAAGCGGATGAGGGAAGAGAGAGGTAAAAAGAGTGCGTTAGTTTCAGCGCAAGTCTACTATCTCTTAAAACTAACCCACGCTCAAGTTACCGTCTCTGCACCACCCAGCTGTAGGGCATTCGCTGGACATCGTTGGACTATGACGGTCGAACTTTCGTGACCAACGTTCCTTTTTTTCTACCGCGACGCCAGACCACTCAAAAGAATTTTTATGCTGCTATCGGAAGGCTCCCTCCGCCTTCCGCCAGAGGGCTCTCTCCCAGCTGATTCTGACGGGTTAGCGTTGACGTTTGGCCGAACGCAGTAAACCGGCTTATCCTTGCCATGGTACACTTTCTCACCAAGATGTTCAAGGCAGTGCATTTCCCGGACGTTCGCTGTCACTGTTTTTTTATTTGCCCCTTTCTTGCCTTCACATTTGGCTGACATAGCATCTGATAGACTATTACTTTGCACTTTTTATCAACTGATATGTTATAAAAACCTGTGATTTTAAATAAACCAGAGCATGCAAATTAGACTTAGCAAACTTTAAGCGGATATCCAATTCCGGTGGAAATTTCTCTCCAGCAATGTGATTGCTCTACGGATCGCAGGATTTACGCTTTGCTGGCAAAGATTGGGGAGACTAGAATGTCCATTTTTGATTTATGACCCACTGGAAGCCAGTCATGTACGGAAACCTCGGTATCCTGGGTCTCGAACCGGGAATTTTGGTCATTCTGCATTCAAGCCGACATTTCGTAATCGCGCCACGACTTTGATGTCTTGTCGGTTGCAATCCCAGGCGCGTAGTTCAGACAAGCAGCTTTTCTTGAAACCTAATTGCACGATAGAGCATGTTTTGCGTTTGAGAAATAAGGTGGGTTCACGGGACCATTACCCTTTCAATCCTCTCGTTCCTTTTTGGCTGTCGCATAGATGTGTCTTCTGTCTGTTACCACTTATTATATGGAACAAGATGCGACAACACACCATTTAGACTAACCAAGGACCTGTTATTTCTGTTTCAGAACTTCGAGAGTATACGTGCGAGACTTGTGGCAATGCATTTACACGGTTGGGGACCCTGACTAGGCACATGGACCGGATTCACAAAAGTAGGTTCCTTATCGCGGATTGTAATCATTTTCATTGCTGCTGTCTCTCCCCGCCCCGTCTCCTCACAGCCAATTTTGCGTATTTTCTCTGCTGCTATTTTTTTCCCTGAATCCCTACCCCAGCCAGGCGAGGCGTATCAGTCCGAAGGTCACTGTTTACGATTGTGAATCTTTGGAGCGGTCTTAGCTGCTGCTGCTGTTGTTGAATGCTGGGGAGTATGAATAAAGGCGGTAGAGACGGAGGTTTTTGTTGGGTATGCTCTCTGTACATTACACCAGTGGCATTTTTTAGTACGGCTGTAATGTTCTGAAGGAAATCAACTCTTTTCTACTAAACTCAACCTTTTTGAGGGCGAAATTCTCTTTTCAGCATTAATTACCAGACCGTTGTTTTCACGTGCTGGTCTTCCGGTAATTTGCCTTTTTTGGGCGGCCAGGTGCGTGTTTTTGATTTCGTAAGGGCAAGCAAACGTTAATCGTCCTTCCGGAATGTTCTCTGGTCCCCGAGTCCGCCGTCAGCATCGCAGTTTTTGTAATTATCTTAGACACTGGAGGTAAAAGTTATCCAACAATAGTTAAGCATACTGATCAAACGCTGCCTGTAAGGCGAAAGTGCCCCTACAGCGGGCTGCATAATAGATACGCTGCATTAACACGCGAGCCACGTTAAGGCAAGACACGTGTTTTTCGGGCTGCGTAGTGGCACGCCTTGGCGCAGACTCGCGCGTCGCCAGCCAAATGCGTCCTTACTCGCCTCTGGTCTTCCCGACTCTGTTATGACGCCCAGCACAGGTGAGTGAGGGAGACGAAAGTATGGCAAATGATATGCAAGTCTGCTATTACGTTAACGTAACCAATGCGTTGGTCTACGCCCCTACACCTCCATGCTGTGGGGCAGAAGGGGGCATAGTCGGAAACGATGGTAGAGGTGTCAAATGGCTACTGAGTAGATGCTAGAACAGGAGTACAGTTATTTCCCGCATGCACAAGACAGACCGGCTCCTCTTTCCCGCCTTCAACTGGCGTCGGATGCGTAACTGAAGCCACCACATTTACATAAGCTGTTTATCGACTCGGTTGAAGTGAAAGCTGTCCTTCCACCTATTGTTCTTGGAGTGAGCTTAGCTCATATTTTTGCGCGATCCCCGTTAGATGCCCTTTTTCCCTCTCTCCCTACCCCACCCCCCCCCCCCCCTATCGCCTCCTCTCCGCTCTCTGTGGTAAGAGCACCATTTAAGCAGCACACTCCACCTATCGCAAGAAAGGAAAGCTCCATTTATACAGTGGTTTCTGACAAGCTGACCTTCTGTTGTGCGGAGCAGTCACTATTATCGCTGGCCCAATTGACATAACGATACAGGGTAATGTTCATTTGGACAATGGCTTCATCTAGAAATCTGATGGGTCTGACTACGAAACCACTTACCCCAAAAAAAACATCACAAATGGTATCATCCACTGATTCATTTTAATGGCGAAATGCCGAGGGAAGTGATGGGCAGTTCACAAAAACCGGACTGGTTATTGGAAGCAGGTCCTCTGTAAAACAACTGTCCATTTACCAAATTGCCTTTATTGTCTGTCGTTCTCCTTCCAAACTAAATGACCTCCTGACTTGTAGACAAAAACTCCCCTCTATATGTCAGGTGATTGGTGTTTGCAGCTTTGAATGGTGAAGGGCTGTGTGTCAGAGCATTTTCACACGTTGGCTATCCCCTTGCAAATTTTCAGTAACTGGTGCCTGCTTAGGCCTATGTCTCACAGTGGATAAGGTGTCATTCTGCCGTGCAAGAGGTCTCTTCGCATTGCGCGTACGCAAAATTGACGTTTCGCTTAGTTGGCTTCAGCCTACGTGTGAAAAGCGAAAATTATTTTTAAAAAAACTACTGATATCCAATTAAACTCTTTTTGCTTTTCGTTTATTTCAGATGTTCGTGACCATACTTGCGATATTTGTGGCAAGGCCTTTACAGAGAAGGCACATCTGAGAGAACATGCGAACGCCATCCACAATAGTACGCATTTCACAACTTGTTTTGCGGCTACTCCTTCAATGGGTTCTCGTTTATCTCTTAACTATGGGATTTTTATCATGTTTGCCGAAACCTCTTTACTTCTTTTGATCAGAAGAGAGACAAGTAATACACTTAGTACAAAAATATTCTTAACACTAGCTGGTGAATGGACTAACTTTTAGAGACAGCCCTTTACTCTTCTGTGTGTCTTAACTGGTCGATTAATGTTTACTTACGAAGGGGTACCCAAAAGGACAGGAATTATTTTCTGTTGGCAAGTGGGTTGGCAGTGCTGCCCTCTCCCTTTAGGTACGATTACTAGACACTCTTCCCGCTCAATTGATGTACTAGTGTTTGCTAGAAGCCATCACAGAGGACAGCGTTGTTATTTTATTAAACCCTCACCCAAGGTTCTCGGCTATTTTCAGACGACAAACTTTAAGGAGCTGCGCACCCATGATGATTTATGTTTTTTTCGATATCTAAGGAGCGTATCACGTTGAACATTTCTTCTTCATGGCACCACAGTGCATCAGCATTACTCTGCACGTGCTGAAGCGATTGCACGAGAAAAAAACGACCTGAATTGTGGCGATCATGGGGCTGCATGCTTCATAATTACAGCGCCCCTGCCCACACAAAGAACCACCTCAATCAGTTTCGGCGGAAAACGATTTCTCACCTTCACCGACCGACCCAACCCCCTGCGACTTCTTCTTATTCTCACGAATATGGTAAAACCTGAAGGGAGAGCGTTTTCAGAACGTAGATGAAAAAGATCACCAGAGGCACTTAACAGCATTAGTTCAGAAGAACAGGAGAAAACTCGTTGGCCTAATTGCATATAATCTAATGAAGGGTAGTAGTGTTTCTAAGATGTTATCTAAAATTAAGAAAAACAAGTAAATAAAAAATGCTCGTTGGTGATTGGGTACCCCCTAGCACATTGTGGAGTGCACTTCAGCATTTCTATTCCTAACATTGCTTACAACGTGCTCGATCTTGTACGGCCCGTTTGTATCTGAAGAAAGGTCTACTTCTCCAGAGTCAAAACTGATATCTAAGACCCACATGACCGCTGAGATGAATAGGGCATCCCGGAATGTAAAAATGTGTGTTTTCCCCTCTATGAAACTTCGTGAATCGAGGCGGCCTTTGAGAAGCAATGAGAGAAGTTGAATGGCCCGAGCTGTTCTCGGTGCTGGTAAGGCAGCTTCGTGGCGACACAGTGGAACGCGTGAGGAACAGGAGATCCACCTCTGTGTCTTCTTGATGACGTTCGAATTGAAGCAAGGCTGCGTCCTTGTCGCAACCCTCCACAGCCTCATATCCGGCGCAATACTGATGGGCTCCCGCCGACTAGGAATCGTTCGAGCTGTTACAGCATCCGCCTTGCGCAAGCCATCACGTGGACCTCCAAGGCCACGATTCATGACCTCTATGCTGACATTTGGGAATTGACTACTACAACTGAAGCGGACGCGCAACAAAATCCGAACCTATTCGCCTCCGGAGGCTTCAAACATCTTACTAATTGTCGACAGGCAGAAGAGGTCATCATGCATTAACCGATGCCGAATATGCTGTGGAAATCGTCTCGCAGCGGTATAACACCATCAAAATAGACTACGGAATCGCCGTTTTAATTTTTTAAACGTTTTGGCATGCTGCAGCACTCATTCACAAAATCGTTGCGGCATCTTCCTAAGTAAAAAACTCCAGGTCTACCGAATAATCATTCTGACAGCTCTACTGTACTAAACAGTAGGTCGAACAACATTACTGACAACTGCTTTTCAGGTACTCATTTTTGACCTCCAATTTTTCCATCCACGTCGTTTCAACCTTTTTGACTCACATGTCGAATCCACCGCGATTTTTTGCTTAGTAACACGAAGAGTATAGCTTCTCTGATGACGTGCTTTCCTGACCAGTTTCCAACAAGTCATTCCATTTTTAATTTGATAATACAGTGCTGTCGTAACAGTTTATTTTTTTTTTGAAACTCCAAATCAACCCATCTAAATATCTTTCATCCTGGTAAACCTTTTTTTCTTTTGTTTCAGAACTGCGCGAGTATATGTGTATGATTTGTGGCAATGCCTTCGCGCGGTTGGGAACTCTCAAGAGGCATATGGACTGTATACACAAAAGTATGTTCCTTCAGCAAAGGGATTTGCGGTTCACGTTGGTTTTATCTAGAATGAGTGACTGTGTGTATGTGGTACTTAAGTAGTGTTGGTTTTCATGATTTGACCGACAGTAATGCCATTAGGTATAGAGGGAAAATGGGTGAGGGAGTTGGCTGAGACCTTGAAGTTATCCGCAATCGTTGAGAAGAAGATGAGGATGATGATGGTGGTGATGGGGGAGAAGGAGCACAACCAATTTCCAATCGTACGTTTGGCAAAATTGAATCTGAGAAGCAAGGTCCAGCTGCCGTAGCCGCCCTCAGATGTGTTCCTAAGATGGTCACCAGGAGCCGTTTTGGAACGGGAGGCTATTCAATAAGTTAACAAGGACTTGGACTTTGAATGTGACAGCAATAAGGCCATCTCTTTGATTAGGGCTGCAATTTCTCTCCTGTTTAGATGTAGCGCAGCAGTGCCAGCATCCGACCCCGTGGCATGACGACTAAACGTTCTAGGTCCATCACCTCACCCATTTTTGAGGACACATTTGGAAAATTACGCTACTGTATCAATTTGACCTAAAAAATGACTGCATTTGCACATTCCTCTACTGCCTCGTAATGAGCTCCTCTTGATGACCTCCGGATGTTCAGGAATAAAGTACTCTATTAGATTGGAGCATGCAGAATTTTTCACACGACCGATCTTTCTTCAAGCATGACATTTTAAGAAGGCGTATTTTGCTAAAAAAGAAGTATGGGAAGGGATGCTTGCGTGCCCACCCTCTAAAACGTATGTCTGGATTTTTAAAAACACCAAATTTCGTCTGGAAAAAAAAACCAAAATACTTTAGAAGTTACTTTCTTGTATATGTGATGATGATGCTGCGCAGGAAGCCAAGATGGTTGTGGAGTAGAAGTAGGTTATCGATGTATGTTATCTTAATCGTGACTTCTCCAAAACGCCGTGCCACAAATCTCAAATGGGTATTATCGTAATTCTAAAAAAAACTTATCATAATGCCTACATTGGTAAAAACATCCGTCTATGGTTAGTAAGCCTTATATTTGCCACAAAAAGACTGCAAGCTGATAACACATAATAGGAACACAAGTTGCGTAAAATTGGCTCTCGCTCGGCAGGAAGCGATCAGTTCCTACAACGCGTCCAGATAAGACCATTGGGTTGGCTGAGTCACAAAAAAATGGCGCTGTACTTAATGCTCCACTTTCTGCTCCCAGAGCTGTCCAGAGCCGGACGAGACACAACCAGGACATACTGTTGAGACTCGCAAAGACTGGATAGCGCAAAACTCCAAACAACCAACTATTTTCGTTGTCGTAGGCAGACATGTCAGGGCAACGCACGGCGGTCCTTCCCTAATGCCATTGCAGAGGATTGTTCGTTCGCAGGAACTCTTGCGCTGTTAGCACGCAGATTGAACAATAGGCTCCCCTTCCCTGACAAACGGTAAACTGAACTAAACCCGGTTCAATTGTCGGGTGATCACTTCGGAGATTCCCTGCATATAGGGTAGTAGGAAAAATTTCTCCAGCCCCGGCTGCTCATTGCAGTCAAAACTCTGAGGTGGTCTCAGGTATCTGAGGCAGTTTTTTACGAAGCTGACCGGCTATCCGTTTGACCGTAAACAGTGAACAAATTGCCAGGACTGTGCGAACTGCCTGAGCCGAAGAGGCTCTCCTGTCAGGCCGACCGTCATGAAAGGCGGCCTGCCCCGCCGCGTGAATGGTAGCAGCACGGTGACTTGCGCGTGAAATTAGTTTTTCATGAGGCAGACTTGCACGGCGTCTCTACGGCACTTTATCCCCTCTCAACTGCCTTGTTCCAATATCAAGACAAAGTAAAGAGCCGAAGAAGGAGACATGATCACTCGCACAAGAGCTTTATTAGCCTGACATTTCGTATTTTCTCTCCCGAGACAGTCGCACTAAAGGGTAATACGGGGGCACAACGGGCGCGCTATTTATAGGGCGTGGTCGCCACGCCACCACACGTCAAGACGACCCGAGGTGAGCGCTGGTTCATTGGTTCACAAAGGTAAATAGCCTGCCTACGCGTGCCACCTGATACGCGGTGCATTCAAGATGGATACAGAGTCCCACATCATTGCCTTGGCAATTATTTTTAAGCCTTAACTCACTGCAGTGGCAATTTTAGCTTAAAATGCTCATGCTGTTTCATTTTTTGTCTCTTCATTTTAGAAACCTCGGAGGACTGATTTTTGCCAAGCCTTCGCTTCGGTTACTGCCGCATCAGCCGGAATTATGTACAAAGTCTTTTAAGCATAGTTTTAACTGCATTTACCGTGTAGGATAATTTCTTTTATAATTTCAAAGCCTCCTCCCTGCTGTCTTATTTTGCTATGGTCAACGTCTGGCCAGCTATTAAGACTGCCCTCTCTGTGTTCCGTCTTTTATCCACTCTTTTGCTGACTTTGCGAATTGAGGACGCTGAAGCCCGAAACCCATATGAATGTCTCTTGGTCGTTTGGGGAGACCGTCTAGCTCTCAGATGCGAATTCGGCGGGGCTCTTTTATATTCCCTCACCCGCATGGGGCAGAGAAATAAGACCCCCCGTAATCTAGGTGGCTGTGCGGTTAATTCTGTGAAAAAAAAAAAAGAATTAAGACTGGGAGTATTGTGAACATTAAGGCCACGGTTAAGCTTTGTGTTAGGGTTGGAACACAGGAATTGCTTACGCTTCGTGGAGTTTAGCACAAGACTACCGGGGTCATTCCTCTTTCTGTGTTCCGTCTCCGGGCGAGGGTGGTGGGCACAGGATCGATTCCAATCGTGATTGAACGGCTAATATGCTGCGCACAGGGTGGAATTTGAGCCTTGTGGTCTAAGGTTTTGCAAGCTTAGTGAGAAAAAAATCAGCATCGGAACCTTTTTCGCTTCTCACCCCGCAAGCGTTCTTACCTAGTTTGACAGTTGCGGCAAACATTTTCCGGCTTGAGAGAAGATCACTCGCAACTTATGGATCAGAATGAATCTAACGTCATCCTGTCTGAACGTGAAACAGCCTCCTGCAAAGATGTTGACTGTCAACAGGGCACTAATAAATGGGCGGCGATAAAGAGAAGCGACTAAATAATATATCTTCTCTGATGTTTTTATTTCCCCAAAAGCAGATAAACTAATATTTGGTCAAAAAAACGCTTACGTTTACAGAAGTTGTGATCTTGCCCGACCTATGCGGCCTCGGAAGTTGTCGCGCATGGTTTCTCTCCACGCGTAATGGGTATCGGTTAATGGTAACTCAATTTGCTATTGTTCACGGACCACAGTCGATGGCGAACAGCCACCGAAATGATCCCAAAACCTTCCTCGACGCTCACATCCGGTTACACGACAGTCTTATCAAATACTTTGTTAAAATTGCTGAAAATCTTGCAGGTTGGCCATTAATCAATCCTATGAGCCCAAGGCAAGAACGTAATATGTGCCCCAACTCAAGAAACAAAGGATATGTCAGCGCGTAATACGGGACCGGTGGCAATACAAATTTTATGGATGGGGCTAAATGAAGAACAGGAGAGCGCCAACCGAATCCCGAACCCTATCCATTGTTTTCGTAACTGCGTTAGCAGGGTTGCAGAAGAGTTGCTCCGACAAGTGTGTGGATTGCGAGATCCGGCTGCGTTGGTACGTTGTGAAAGTACTGCAGCGTCCCAATAGTCGCCGCTTGGACAGTTGCCATTTGACCCGATACTTTGGTCCTCCTACCGCCAACGAAATATTGTGTGACCGTACTAACCCGACGACAAATGCTAAACCTAACGTGCACAATGGAGAGATTTTGGATTACGTGGTATGTTGTACGGTTGGATAGTACACGCTAACGTATTATTTGTTCCCTGAGTTGTGTCGCATATAACGTTTTTGCCGACCCTAATTGCGAAAAGTTATATCAAAGTTATGTTACCGTGGCGTATATAAAATAACTTAACAAGAAGGAAAAACAAGGTCTCGTTCTACGCACGATAGTTCGACATTCGATTTCGACTAGGTTCACCGTATGCTTCTGAGGAGGGTGGTGTAGGCACGGTGACTTGCGCGTGATTTAGTTTTAAATTATAGTAGACTTGCGCAGCATCTAGCGCAATCACCCCCACCTGTGCCCGGTGTGCAACACTTGGGATTGGGTATGACTGGCTGATGACGGCTAATAAGCCAGAAATGGCCATTCCGGTCTCCCTTGT
>WEDG01006014.1:0-30880 GCA_017591395.1 Schistocephalus solidus
CCCGCATTAGCCGCCCATGCACACGGATAGACCTCGAGTAGGCAGACACGCTTTTCCTCCGCCGCCAGTAAAACGACCGCCATCAGAACTCCTTGATCAACACCGGTTGATGACTCTTCAACTTACTTTTAGTGGTACCAATCCAACGCCGGTTGGAACATGTAAGCCGTCTGATTCACGCATTTTTGGCCTACCATATTAACTACACGGTCGGTTCCGAAATCTGAGGAGCTTTGAATTGACTGGGGAGGAGGGTCCCAAATCCTCGAAAGTGCTAGGGTTGAATTTCTTCAAGTTAGACTTATCCTTATCAGCTCCGGAGAGGAATCAGGAATCGCGCTTGAAACCGCGCCCGTTCTGGTGGGTCCTTATTAACTTTTATCCGCTTTCGGGGAACGGGCTTTTGGAGCTCTGCGGTTCTTCAAATTCATCAAATAGTTGAAAAGGCTCCTTAGAGAGGCTTAAGCTCCTTCCAGTACGGCCGCATGTCCATCCCGCTTCCCGTAGTCTTCTTTGATGAAGTGTCCAGGAGCCGAGTAGACGAGGTTATTGACTGACCTCTCTTCAACCGGTCTCTGACCTTTTGTCTGCATCAGCCAGAAATAATCCAAGGATGATGCGATATCGACCCTCCGTCCTATTAGGTGTGGCGAGTCCTTCAATCTCGGCTCAATGGTGCTGACATCATCTTGGTCTGAAGCCTGCCGAGTCTGGCTGACGAAACTGCCGTGAGAAAGTTGTCATGCCCCCTCAACGAAGTCAGAGTTATTTATGATCAAGTTATTGCTTTGGTTGGCAGGGAGGAGAAATGCTGTAGCCTTTCGCCCTCTTAGTGTTGAATCGTCGACACGATAGTCTTTCTTTCTGGGTGAAGAAAGCGCCAGCCGATGGTTTGTGGATATCGTCGGTCTCGAGTGCGACGTTCTATCAGACCAACTTTCAACAGATCCTCGTCGAGTGGTAAAAATGAAGCTTGAATTGAAACTCTTCGCTATTGATTACATGTTTTCATTCCCCGAGTACGCCAATGGACGCCAAAACCTCCCCACCGATTTATATCGCTAACTCCAGCCACTCTTTAAAACGACATCAACGACAAACGCGTCTACGTGAACAAGACGGTGAAATAGCCGAGGCTCGCTATGCAGACTACGATATTTCGCCAAAGATCGTATCCTCGGTCTCCCGCGCGGACTTCTGTTATGTCCCGGTGGGTGATGAGAGAAGGAGGGCGGTTCCGGGGAACAATCAGTTATTCCGCCGACGTGCGCAGCATGACGTCGAACGCGCCATCTGCCTCTATTTACCATCCTCACTCCTCACAGTTCCAAAGCATTCTGGACTCTGGCGCCGGTTGTGGATTAGCCCTTTCTGCGCGCGAGAAATTTAGCGTGGAAAACCTGAGGTTTGCGCTGGCCATTGATTGGGCCGCATGTGGGAGGAGGAACACCGCGGCGAGCTCGATGACACATCACATGCTGATTGGCTGGCTCTATTTCACGAGCGGATTTCGCATCCAGCAGTGCCATGCATGGGCGCGTTTTCCTTTCGCTTTCGGCTCTGAATCTGTCCGCCTCCACGACACGAGTTTTTGACTTGTCCCCACACCAATCGTTCTAGGCACAAAATATTCATAAAATGCGCCTCGCAAGATGAGGTTTTTGCCGAGAAATGGCTGCTGGTCTAGAGACCTTGCTGTCACCCCTGATCCCAGCGGAATCCGGCGAGCACGACCGCCATTACCATCTTCAAGCTTACCAACCATCTGAGCTTATGCTGGCACTATGGTCCAGCCATACTCGATTAAAACGTCTACATGGGGCAGTGTCATTCCTTCCAGCCATACTTACGCAACTGTTCAGGAATAGGATTTCAGAGCTACCTCTTTCTTGGTCTACCGTATGAAGGTTGGAAGGTCATACTGTGGCTGCAGAACCTTTTGTCCTTCCAGAACTCACGTCACTACTTTATATTATATTACAGTTGACGCTCGCGAAAGAAAACGATCACTGCGCCCTGCACTGTGACTTGGTGAAGAAGACTTAGCAGTTTCTACTGCACTTTCTCTACACGTCTGATTCTGGTAGTAAGGCAGTATCAGGGATGACTGGAGGCGAACTCGGGCGCAATGGGAAATGATAAACATCAGCCCACCTGTCTACGCGTGCACACACGACCTGGTCACCACAGCATGCCCCACGTGGCTAAGATCTTATATGGATGACGTCGACCGAAAGGCTAAGATTGACTGACTCTTAGACCTGAGGATGGAGCGACTTACCCCGTGCCACGATTATAAGCGCGTCGTGACAGATTTCAGCACCGGTGTGCCGTGAGGATGGATTCCCAGTATTAGCTTCAATCTTTTCACCCGCGCTTTCGTATGCATCCTGCGACTCGTCCGGCCCGTCAATCAACCAGTAATGGGACTAGGCGCATTAGGTGACGCGGCACAAAGAAATACGTCTAAGGTGTGCCCACCGCATGTGCTATGTACGACCGTTGGGATGGTCCCGCTCGGACTCCTGGTACAAACCCGATTAAGCGCGATGCCGTGAGTCAATCCGACCGCCATCTTACTTCAGCGATGCAGTGCTACGTCGCAGTTCACAGCAGGCGGAAACCCAGCGCAAAAGTTGTCGTGGGAATGTCGGCTGGTACATCTGTGTTCTCAAACCGCCTTACGGCATAGACCATTTTAACTCCTGCACTTCTCGCAATCCGTGAGCTCAGCCAATTTCTTGGAACCAGATCGGATTTTAACCAGCCAGGATGGTTGCTTTTTCCGTAGCTATTTGCAGTGCCGCATTCGCGCACTTTAAGATCACTTACGTTAGAGTTCAGCCGACCCGTCGTTCACGTGTCAGACTACCTACCTACCAAACCCTCCACCAAAGGCTTTGCTTGTTTGACTGCGCCTTGAAGGCGTCAAAATTGATTTGGAAGCTTGTATAAACTGGGATCCAAAACGAGTCTTCGCATGAGGCTTAGCTAGGCGTCAGAATCCGAATATAGGGAGACTGGTGTTCGCAAAAGGGTCAGCAATAGTTACGAATAAATTCAAAAGGATAAGTTTTCCCAAACCACGAGTCAGTAGTACAGAATTAGAGGGACAGACTTTACTTTTAGCGGGATAAGTCAGGCGACTCAGAAGGCAGCCGCGACGTCATTTTAACCGGATACTGAGTGCTGTTTTGCCAGCGCGCAGTCATGAGCGTGCACGCCGTCAGTCCCACCTGTAGCCAGTCAGTGGAGACGAAAATATTATACAACGTCACTGTGTCAGCTAGCCAAAGGCAGGGGTGAAGTGCGGTGCGAGGGGGTTCGGTCGTCGTCACCAGGCCGAGTAGACCGCCACAAACTCCGAGCTTGCTCATGTCTTCAGAGCTCTAAGATGGACGGAGGCTTTTGATAAAACAAGGATCCCGTCAAGTTCAGCTTGTGGTCCGCCAGCGCAAGGCGAGGTTCAGATAGGCAGCGAGGTAATCTGGCTTCCCTGGCTATAGTAGCGTCTTGCCTTCTGTATTTCGTTCTCAAAAGGTCCTTCTTGGCAGTAGTTCGACTGCGCGAGCGTAGGTCAATTCATTTGCCATATCCAGCCAAACATACCTTTCAGATGGTGGGCGTTCTTTCACCACGCCGATTTGCAAGTGTCTTTTTGGAGGAACGTAGAGCTCAGACACACATTAGAGAGGGAGAACGGTGCGTGGCGGTGCCACCGCTTACTAATCAAATGAAAACCCAAAATCAGAACACGCTAGAGGTATCTATTGCAGCGATATCTATGCCTGTGACCAAGATTGTTCCACTAGTCGTCCTAACATTTTGTTGGAGTATTAGCGAATTCAAAAGCCAGAATAAGTGACTGCCAGAGGTTTCTGTGTCTTGCGGTAGCGCTACCACGGCAGTCCAGTCAATCTCGATTGCCGATATAGGCGGATCGCCAATCCAACTTAACTTAGAGATGTTGTGAGGTCCATCAACATCGCCTGTAGGCTGAAGTGCTTTCAGGCCAGTTTCCCCTCAGAGTAGGCTTGTCGTTTTGGCCTGTAGAGGTTGGGCTCAACGCAGACAACCGACGTCACAATCGCTCTGGGAACGAGTAAGCGTCTGATCATTTCGCCCGAAAAACCAATCGACGCGGTAACTTCCGTTGTTGCCTACTAACTCCTCCGACTGTACCCCCAGTCCAAGCCAGCATTTAACGGCATGCGTGTCTGAAGCGACCACCGCTCATGTCGAAATAACTAAGCAAAATGGCGTTCAGTGGATCTGCCGGCTGCGAAAAAGTGGCGTACGCTGTTGGCTCCGAAAAGACTACGGTATGCGACAAATGGCAGCGACGAGAATACTGGGAGCAGATCAGGTAGCTTTACCACCGATCGATCGGAGACACCAGAGTCTGGTCAAACATCATTTTCCTATCCGCAGCGGCTCGTACCCTGACGTTCTCTCTGATCCACCGTCCAGAGCCAATCATCGTCCTTCTTTGGCCAGCCAACAGAAAAGCGAAGAGAAGTGGTTGTATCTGTCCGGCTCTGACAAATCGACGGACACGAAACGCCAGAACGGTGCATCTTGCGCTGAAGCTGCATGACCCAGCGACCATAGAACACGAGCTACGCGCCATGGGTCTGAGAGAGACACTGGAGCCGACTAAACCAGCAGTGATCATAATCGATACCAGTAGAGTAGGTTTTTCCCCAAACACGTGCGCAGGCTGTCTGACCATTTTGGTCAGCAGTGTCAACTTTTCTGCGCCCTGGAGGGTGGACACACTACAAGCCACCACATCTCTACCAGATAAATTTTATGTACAGTGAAAAGAACACGTTGGGGGTATGGAGAGAAGGGGGAGTGGCTAGAAAAGGAGGGAACAGCTGAGTAGAAGTCAGTCCGCCGCTGGCGGTAGATGCGACACAAAGGATCATCAGACGACACAGCAGCATGGCGTTGTCAGGCCCTGCCAGCATCCCATCACCACCACCGCGCCACAGCGGCGGGTTCAACTGCGGAGTCTGTATGGTCCACTGCACGTGCCACTCGGGGAAACGAGACCGCACCACCGCCACCAGACGCAGCAGGTCTGCGATCGTTTCGTTGCGCGCGGTGACTGAAACGATCGATCGTCCGACGGCGGCTGCCGCCGCTGCGACCGCGGGCTGCGACCGGCCGGACAACTGCGCCGTGGCGTTTCATGGAGCATGTCCGATAGGTCACGCTGCCACACGATCCGGCCAAACGCCAGATCCAGGTGTCTGGACACCTCGGAGGACCTCGCAGCAGGAGGCGCAAGAAACCGTAAGAACTCTGGAAAGTGGGAGAGGGAGGGAGGACGGCTGCCCGTCCTTATCACATTCTACCAGTAGCTCTACATTGAAAAGTTAATACCCATTCTGAGGTGCTTAGTGAAAAATTACAGTAAAGAAAACTCTTTAAAAATGTGCGAGTGACTTTTCCACGACGAAGTTTGACACGAGGCCATAACGACCAACGGGCAAGTAGGCCAAGCCAAGCAGTTCCAATGGAGTACAGAGGCTATTTATACCTATTACTATCATGTCTAATCTAGCCGGTATCAGTGATTCCGCGGACAGCGGGTCTCCGTACGTGATGATCCGCGGCAATCGATCGGGCGAAGACCAAATACCGTAGATCCGCATCCACGGACAGTTTCTCGAGGCGGCCGGTGAACTGATCGCCTATTTGTTGCCCCAGTGACGCCCGGCGTCGGATTAAGGGCACCAGTAGTGTAATGAGGCGGCAGACTTCGCATTCGGGGACGCAATCGGTGTAGCCCTCTATTCGAGGGATCGTTCTCAGGTGCTAGGAGGCTGGTGGTGAAGGAGCAGAGGCGGTAGTGGTTACAAAGCCTAATAGTTTTAACTCGTTTCCATGCGCGAAACCCGAGCGTGCAGAAGGACTGCCTGATGGATGTAGATGGGGTTATAGGCAGGGCCCAGAGGTTTTGCGCGACCATGTTGTCCAACTGACAATAACGTGACGCTCCAGGTAATTGAAGCACTCTCTTAACCATTACTCACGAGGATCTGCTACTGCTGCCGAGTGGAAGTCCGCGTCTACATTTAAAAATAACCTATACAAGCGTTTCGCATGCTGCGGGTCAAGATTGTTGCCTCGCATCCGGCGACTTCTTTGAGTTGGCTAATACCACTGCTTTGAGAGGACATCCTCTCAAACTACGTGGCACTGACACAAGACTGGACACAGGGTTTGTCTTCTCCAGCAGAGTGATGAAGGCCTGGAATGCTCTGCCTGCGGACATCTTTTTGTCTCCATCCGTTGGGGCTTTAAATCGGAAGTTTGATCAGTACAATCACATATACCACCACAAAATCAGAAACGGACACATTTTCCCACGCCGCCCCCCCTCACAAAGTTACATGTTATAGAACATACTACAACCTATTTTGAGTAATATTAATTTTATAATTGTTTCTGCCTGATGTCCTGTAGAGTGACGTGGAGATAGCATTTGTCCAACGCTCATTGTAACCAATAGGGAGTTCAAAGGCGTCGTCTACCTTTCCCTTTAATAAAACTGAACTGAACTGGAAAAGGGCAGCAAGTTGTGCGGGATTCACCTTCTCCATGTTGACTGTCAGTTCTGCGAACCAGTGCTCAGCCACAGCCAATGGACTCAGTTTAGACTGTCTGTTGGCGATGGTGAAAACTGCTGTTGTCAGTAGTACCGTCGCTAGCATCAGGGGCGGATCCTTCTCGAGACTTATGAAGGCCAGTTGTATGCAACCTTAAAAGGAGAATATGTTGAACACTAATGGGGCGACAAGCGGTAAAAGACAACCGAAAAACGAGACATCTGGTAGGTGTGGGCTTTTAGATGTCAAGCCGCACCAAATTCTCTGCATGATCTCAACGCTGTGCCCATTCCGAATCTTTTACAACAGCTGTGAAGGTGTGAGACTCTGAATGTCAATCGAACTTCTCAAATAGGTCTTCTATTGGGAGTAGACTTAAATAAAATTGCAGTCACATCAGGATGCGGGATTTTTCCATGCACGTCGTCCAGGCCTCCCGTACAAAACAACACTTTGTAAAAATGACTACTGACGTAGGGATGCATTTTCTCATTGACTTCGATGTTCTTATAAATTCCGATATATCTTTAAAATATTCAAAAATATTATTTATTGTACTTATTTTTGTAGCAAATTACATCACACCCTCATACTAAGAATTATTCGATCTTTTAAAAAAATTATAAGTATAAAAATTATAAATTATAAAGTATAAAAAAATTATAAGTATGTAACTTGGACCACATACTCCGCAAAACGTTTAAGTGCATTATGCAACGTCTTCTTAATAGCGTGTACAAATGTATGATTTTTCCTTATAGGGAAAAGATTTAGCTTGTAATTTTGAAACTCTGAATGCAATTGTATAAGCGCGTCGGGTTCAAAATGATTCAGGAAATAATTTTTTTTTAAAAACTGAAAAATCACCATTCTTCAAGTATAACATTTGAGGAAGAAGTAATTTGCTACCGAATGAAAACAAGAAAGAATATGTTTGTGCATATTTTCTAAACAAGACATTTGAGTTTATAGGGAATCAAAATCCCGCGAAAAACTCACTCACTACTTAAGTAGTCCTCTTTTTTACTGAATATGGTTTTCGAAGATGACCGGAAAGAACCCTTGTTTTAAAAAGCCCGTGTCCTGACGTGACTTACGTACTACTTTCTAACGAAAAGCACATTTCGGAATTTCGGTTAACATATAGCAAGCAAAGAGGTTCAACAAGTGGCGTAACGTGTGCGCGCGTCTTTGTCAATTCCAACCCGCTGGAACTGGCAAAGCGAGGCCTCGAAGGCCTGCGGACAGCTGATCATGAGCAGTCATCATTTCATAAAGTGCTCGAGGAGGAAAAAACGGCCCTCAGTGAGGCAAACGAAGAAGGACAGTGCGGTCACCACACACGCTGCAAAATTAAGTAATAGGGAGGGGGGCGGGAGAATGGCAGATTTTAATAATCCCTTTGACCCAACTGTGAAAAACTTGGCCGCCTCGGTGGGATTCGAACGTACGCCAACAAGGGGAAGGCTTTTAGTACAGCCAACGCTCCAGTCAACTGAACTATGAGGTCTCCACCGGCGGGAGCCGTGAGTTTAATCGCATTTGGGTCAAGTTACCCACCCAGTCTACTGTAAAGTATGGAATCCACTAATTCTGATACAGAAAGCGGACTGCCCAAATAGGATTTCCTAAGCAATCAATCTCCAATCCACCAAATGACTACCAGGCACAATTAATTAGTAGAGGTTTTGGGCAGAATTGAATAATTTATTTGACCCACTTGTGAAAAAAATCAGCGGTCTCGGTGGGATTAGAACTCACGTCTGAAAGGGTAAGGCAGGAGTACAAACCAACATACTAGCCAACTGAGCTACGAGGCCCCACCGGGAGCCGTGAGTTTAAAGCACACTTGAGTCAAGTTACCCGCCTAACTTACTGCAAAAGTATAGACTACACCAAATTTGATAGAGTAAGCTGATTTCCCCAAGCAGGATTTCCTAAGCAATCCATCCAATCGTGTGTTGCACTAGAGAAGACAGTCCCGTCGACTTTTAGGCCGGGGGATGAGTGTCCGTGCCTAAATGAGTTTCACAGAGCCAAGCTGTTGTCAAACGACATCACCCACAAAGGGATTTTTTTCGTCCTCCAGGCGTTCCACCGCAGTACCTCACAGGGTACCTGGTGCATGGGAGACGACTGAAAAATATACGCATTGCTACCCATCCACATCCCTAGCCTTCCGCAGACAGACCGCGTCTTGAATGCAACAGTCTGCAGTCTCTGCAATGCCTCAATGGTCAGGGCGTTGGACTGCTAACCAACAGGTCGCGCGTTCGAACCTCAGGGGTCGCAAAATCTGGATATGGCTGGCTGATGACGGTTAATAGGACTGAAGTTGTCATTACAGTCTGCACCACTGGAGAGAGGAGTCGAGGACATAAAGTCGGCTGCCGCAGATCGTCGCGAGTGGAGACCGGACATGGCAATACATCAAGTAGACGAAATGCAACGAGTTGCAGGAAGGAGAGATGTGACACTTTCTTCCTTGTTGTGGAGTCCATCAGACGGAAGAGCCAGGGCTCAATTGTCCGTCCGTGTATTCGAGTGGCATAGTAGGCCTTTTGGTTCGCGCCATCGCTCGGTCACTGGCCTTCGGCATGAAACGCTGCAAGCCCCTCTGTAAGCCCAAGGTTGCAAAACTAACCACCTTTGGGGGCTGAACAAACACACAGACTTACCTATTAGCCTAGCTGCTGGCTACTCGGCGTTTCCACAGGTGGCGGATAGTGGAACGGCCTTCAGTGAAGGTGAGCTGCGAAATAAGCACTCTCGGGTCTGGCGAATAAGCAGTCGCCGACCAGCAGCGACAGTGCTACCAGGGTGCGACGAGCTGAGGTCTGGCACGCCAAAAAGCCTTAAAAAAAGCCGCAAAGCCCGATGACGGCACTGCGACATGGCGAGTGTGAATCGCCATTAAATAAGTTCGCTCACCCCCACTGCCTTTTGGGTAGGCTCTTAAGCCAAAGCGCTAGAGGAGACAACCTCGAAAAAAACAATCCGAGCGGCTGTTGGGGACCCACCCGTACTCACAATCCCCAAGACACCTCATGAAAATATGTCCGAATATAGTACTACGATCCATGCTACGGCGTCCGCGGGAACCGACGCGCTCCGCAACCCTAGTCCAGTGCTGCGGGCGAATAGTATGCGAGCTGGACAACACAATCGAAATCGGAACCTTGGTATTGGACGCTGGAATGTGCGAACGTTCCTGGACCCTGGTACCCAAGTCTGACGGCGCGCAGCCTGTCAGAAGGCCGAATACCTGATTCAGGTTCTCTGGAAATAAAGATCCCGGGAGTCAACTCACACTTCACCCTGTACCAAAGTGGCCCTCGCGACTTTTCTGGTAGACATGGTGTGGCGATTACCCTCTCGCAACAAGCGAACCGTGCACTGCTTGCTCAGGAACCAGTTAACGAACAGATGGCCTATGTGCGACTGAAACGTCACTTTAAAAATATCGCTAGCGTCTCCGTGTACCCACCAACTTCCGCTGCCGAACAGCGCGACAAAGAGACGTTTTACACGCAACTGCAAGTGTTAGTTGAAAGACCCCCACACCGCGATCTGTTAATTGTTGTCGGGGACTGGAATGGCCGGGCTGGACGTGGTGACTTCACTAACAGTCATCTTATTGGCCGTTTTGGGTTTGGTTCTGGATGTGAAAATGGTGAGAGACTGCTAAACTTTTCTGAGCAGAACCGACTGTTTGTCACGAACAAGGGCTCCCAGCACAGGAACAAACACCTGCTGATCTGGTATTCAAACGACGGTCATACGGCCAGTCAGATCGATTACATCCTAGTCAGTTCACGGTTCCATACCTGGGTTCATGATAAAAGATCGATGTGTGGTGCCGATGGGTCTGACTATGTTCTCGTTCGTACACGCTTGAAAATGCACCTATCATCCGCACCCAAAATTTCACGTGCTAGACGCCTCGATGTCGCCAAAATCCGGCACCCCGGCACTTCCGAGGCCCTGGACAGAGAAATCCGGTCTTTTTGTACTACCCAAGCAGACGGAGAAGACAGCAGTTAGTGGTCATCACTGAAGGCATTAGTCTATGGGGCAACTGAGAAATCCTTGGTTTTACTCAGCAACGCCGCAGGGATTGAATCGGCGGAAGAACTCTGCAGTTGTCTGCCCAGACGGCAAGAGCCAGGTCCACCAACTCCGAAAGATGACGACAAAATCGGCTAGGAAAGACCGGAAGAAATATTGGGTTGAAATAGTGACCTCAATGGAGCAGACCTCAAACGTAGGTGACACTCGAAAACTACCAAATTATCCGCCAAGTTGATGGTGGGCCCTCTACACTGAGCGACTCCGTTCGTGACGTGAATGGCAGCTTTATTGCTGAAAACCCGGCCAAGGTCGAGCGCTGGTGTGAGCACTTCGAGAAACTTCTAAATTTCGATACCGAGCCTAGAACCTCCTTACCACGTGCGACGGAGTCTCATAACTCTCCTGCCTATGCAGTGTCATGCGACTCACCTTCTGAAGGAGAAGTCACTGATGCCATAAGAAGGTTGCGCAACAACAAGGCACCTGGAGAGGACGGTATACGGTCTTGTGTCAACACACTGGCGCCCTAACTCCATGAAGTGATTGTACAAGCGTGAAGAGACGAGGTTGGTCCTGATGACTGGGGCTCATGCATCCTTGTGCCCGTCCACAAGAATGGAGACAAAATGAGATGCGAAAACTACCGTGGCATAAGTCTTATCGACGTTGCTGCATAAATCTGCGCTCTTGTCCTTCTTAGGCGATTCCAGGCTGTGTGCGAATCTAGGGCGAGGCCCATCCAAGCCGGATTCCATGCTGGGCGTAGATGTGCGGACCAAATATTCACACTAAGGCGCATCCTTGAATCCCACCATAGTTACCAGCAACCGACGGCCGTCTGCTTTGTCGACTTCGCCGCCGCGTTCGATTCCGTCCATCGAGAATCCTTATGGCGGATAATGGCACTAGATGGCCTACCATCGAAATCATCGCCATGAGCAAGGCCTATTACAGCTCAACCACTGCGCGAGTTTTGGTCCATAACAATCTTTCACAAGCATTCCATATCCGGTCTGGCGTTCGACAAGGTTGTATTTTGTCGCCCATCCTGTTCAACTACGCTATCGACTGGATTTTTGGGAAGGCCCTGTATGAAGAGGACGGTGTTGAGTTTGCACCCGGACGCCGGCTGGCTGATCTCGACTACGCAGATGATATCGCTTATCTAGCTTCTAACTTTGGTGATCTGCACTTCATGGTGTCTCGGGTGGATGAAGTCACTAAATCAGTCGGTTTGGGCATACACGCGGGGAAGACCCAAAGTTTTTTTTTCAAGCTGCATCCCTGTCCAGGCGAAAGCACCTCTCGAGGTTGATGGCTGTCAAATTGAAGAGGTGGACAGTTTCAAATACCTTGGGGCGATGCTGCTGCCAAATAGACAGACTAAGGATGACATTGTCTCCAGAATCGATGCTGCTCGCCGGGTTTTCTTAAGCCTTAGAAAGTGCCTGTGAACCCGACGCGACATTTCTATCGCCACAAAGATTCGAGTATACCGTGCGTCTGTCCGGCCTGTCCTTCTCTATGACTGTGAATGCTGGGCTACACGCGTGAAAGATGAGCGAAAACTAGAGGCATTTGACCACCACTGCTTGAGGACCATCCTCCGAGTGAAGTACACAGACTTTGTCTTAAATGAGACAGTTCGCACTTGCTGCGCAAACATCGCAAGGATATCCCAAGCCATCCAACAATGACGACTGAGGTGGTTCGGGCACGTTCTTCGTCGCCCACCTTACGAGTTTACTGTTACTGCCTTTGGACCGACCCCACTACCCAATTGGAGACGCCGAAGAGGGGGTCAGCTCAAAACCTGGCTCGACACAGTTCGTCAGGACATAGAAGTTGTTATTGAGCCTTCGGTATTCGGCGTCCGTCGTTGGCGAAAAGAATGGATTGAAATGTCCAGGTCTGCTGCCACGGATCGTCACGCGTGGAGGAGCACAATTCGTGACATAATCGAGGCCAGTTAGATCAGGCATGATCGCAGCCATAACAAGTACAAGTAAGTACAAAGTACAGACTTACCGAGGGCGATCAGATAAGGCGGGTAGTGGAGGCAGAGATCCGTCCGCATACTGTCGTTTACAACGTGCCTAAGAAGGAATTGACAGGGAGATTAGTCGCCGGTTGATTACGCAGTGGGAGGACAAGGCAGTTGGCGGGTTCTAGGGCCCAAAAAGTGTTCTAAAAGTATTTAGGACTTTGCGACAAGGTACACGAAGATATGGCCTACAATAAGAGCCGAAAGGTTTGGATCGGGTTGCATAGATTGCGTTCTTTTTAAACCGTATAACTCATGACTTGGTCCCCGTACAGGGAAAAAGGTGCAGCTAGTGTTGAGATGACAGACGCGGACACCCGTTTCGCGCTTTTTACTACCCACCAGCATGTCTTTGCCCTTCCCACAGTAACTGGGGCAGTTCGAACGGCCGATCTTGTGATCCGACACCAAGGCGACAGGGAGTCGCCTCCGCCAGGCGCCATAAGAAAGGTTGACAAGAGCGCGTCAAGAGGACCAGAGGCGAGCTCATACGCAGTGGATGACAAAGGGTAAACAGCCCGCCTACGCGTGTCACACATAGCATGGTCCCCGTTTAAATACCAGGTTTTCAAGAGGATAGCTCGGATTCTACAGGAGTAAGAGCCATAGAGGTCAAAAGTAAGAAGGGACCATTCAGCCTGATGCCCTCAGTTGGCGGCCTTCCAAGTCAAACTTTTGGTGCGTCGTGATAGATTGAAGCGCGTCAGATTTATTATAGTGAGGAATTTGTAGATATGCCCAGTTTCGTTCTCTCTCTACCCCCCACCCCCCTCCATCTTGGTGCAACAATCTGGTGCTGTAACTGGGCCCGGTGACTGGCGCGGCGTGAAGCCTGCATATAGGTGTGCCAATACATCCCCACGTACGACAGTATTTATGGGCTCGCGCAAACTATGTGTCGACTAACGCGTGCCGTCAGCCAATCTGAGCGTCTTTTTGTTCAGCTGATCTACAATGCAACCTGTTATGAAAACCAGATTTATTAATCACACGCGAGCATACAAACCTTGTCTGGGAGTTTTGCCACGTTTAAATGCTGATCTTATGGTTACTTCCGCGTTTACCGGGGGCTTGCATGAAAAACATTTCGGTAACAAGTCGTTGTCGAGGCACCTGTGAAGAAACCGAATCTGCGCATACGTAGAAACCTCTTGAGGGGCAAATTTTTCCCGTCTTCACGCCCAAAAAAGTTGCTGATAGAAGCGAAGAGGCGAGTTCCAGGAGGAAGTCGCGAAGAAGGAGACAATAGCTTTATTAGCCTGACGTTTCGGATTCTCTCTCGAACCTATCATCAGAGACAGCCGCACAGGCCCAGTCGCATAGTTCTCACGCTTGATTTAAACCTTGATGAAATTCTCCCACAACCAAAATGGGGCCAACCTTTTAATTACTGTCGGAGTCAGCGGAGTGAGAAAAGACAAACAATTTTTAGTTTCCTCGTCACAGCATCAGTTCGAAGCAGATAGCTTCATCTGAACTTCTGATCAGCTGAGCACCGAGAGCATAAAACTGTAAATCACAACCTGACGGTGGCATGAGAGATCTAGCCGCACAGATAGGGACAGCGGATAGTTTCCACACCCGTGGTCTGAGCTGCGCTCACTTTCTTGCCTAGGCGGCCACCATCTGGTAAAGTGGCATGACTGTTTAGATAGTGATCGTCGGTAAGATGATCTTTCTTCGAAATGAAGAGAGATGTTCCACGCCTGTGCTGATCCACTTCTATCAACGGCTTTGACAGCCCGCCTGGTAGGAAATCCATGTTTTTTGTTCATTGTAGCAGAAGGTCATGTGCTCCGCGTTAATCCCTAAGTTAATCGAGGCGGTGACAGTGTAGACGCAAGTTCTATCCAAAGGTCTCAAGGGAAAGGAGGGTTAAAAGCAAAATAAAAGCCTGAAGTCTGAGGAAGTAATTATGTTTGCCACACTGGCGTACACATAGCATGATTTCGCGAGGGTATACTCTAGAGAGAGGCAGAAAGCTCAGCGAAACAAACCATCGCCAGCAGTTGATAGTAGCGATGCCTCGAAATTCTTCCAAGCTTAAGCAGGTAATCTGCGGAGGCCGAACTTGCACGAAAAGGATGAGGAAGGCTGGGTGGGTGGGGGTATTTCTGGCGAATCAGTTATTGTTAGCCGACCACGTCCAGGTTCTTATGACCTGAGAGGGGAGCCCGGATGACTTGGTCAGTCCCTGAGGTCCCTCCCACATCCGTACTGGTTGGTATGCGACTGCCGGTAGATTTCGTCACAAGGCGCAATAAGGCAAGCACATCTCGTAATCTGGTCGCTGAAATTCCCTTAAATGATGATTTGTCATTGGAAAATCCTGGCTACCACTTCAGTAACTGGCAGAGATTTATAAATGACTAGACATGGCACTGGTAGGTACAACGTGGCTTCCATGAATATATCAAGATATTATTGAAGTCCGTGAAATAAGGTTCGTTCTGCCGCGCTAACCTTAGCGACACTGAGGAGCAGCTTTTCTGCTGGTAACCTAGATCGTCTTGTGAAATTTGCCCTTAGATCTGGCCGACCGTGCTTCTAGGTACTGCCGCTTTTGGATATTACCGACCGCTCCCCTGTGGATATCATTTGCTCCAAGTATGGCCAATAGAGGCTAAGAATGACTTCGACGGTTAGTCTTTGCGATTCAAGGGAATCGTATGGCTGCAGCCCCTACTAACTATGTAAATTTTTCTGCGGTTTCAGGAGTCGGCACAATTTCCTCGATGAGTCTCCGACTTCAACCCCGACGAAGACCCCAAGTTAAGCGACCGCCAGGTAAGTTAAATACTCTTTTGTTAAATTTGCCTGCTCACTGTTTTGATTTCAGCAACCCAATAACCCAGAAAATTGAGTACCTGCATGCTTCAGATGATAACGCCACCGTGGAAACACGATGGTGTCATCTGCGAAATGTCATCTAGTCCAGCGCCCTCGAAGTCCTTGGATGCGCACGCCGTCAACAGCAGGACTGGTTTGATGACAGTGACGCCGACATCAGGAACTTACTCGCGTAGAAGAAAGGACTACACAAAGCCTACATGGACCTTCGGACTGACGCCACCAAAGCAGCCTTCTTCAGATGCCACCGCCCTGTACAGCAACGGCTGCGGGAGATGCAGGACACCTGGATGGTCCGAAAGGCTGAGGAAATTCAGGGGTATGCGGACCGCAATGAAATGAAAAACTTCTTCAAAGCCATCAAGGCCATCTACGGCCCCTGCATCAAGGGGACAGCATCGCTGCTCAGCTCTGACGGCACAACGCTGCTGACAGAGAATTCGCAAATTCTGAACCGCTAGGCCGAGCACTTCAGATGTGTCATTAATTGCTCATCAGCCATCTCCGATGCTGCCAATGACCGGCTCCCTAAAGTGGACACGATCAATGACCTGGATCTGCCGCCTTCCCTACCAGAAACCATCCGGGCCGTGCAGCAGATTTCCAGCGGAAAAGCACCGGGATCCCACCGGAAGTCTACAAGCACGGCGTGTCCCGGCTGATGGCAGAACTCACAACACTCTTCCAGGAGATGTGGCGCCAAGGACAAGTTCTTCAGGGATTTCAAAGACGCGACTATCGTCCATCTGTACAAACGGAAGGGGAACCGGCAACTCTGTGATAATCACAGAGGCATCTCGTTGCTCAACATTGCCGGGAAGATCTTCACCCGTATCCTTTTCAATCGTCTGAGCGGTCACCTAGAGCAGGGATTGATCCCGGAAAGCCAATGTGGCTTCCGACGACATTGCGGAACAACCGACATGATCTTCGCCGCCCACCAGCCAGGGAGATGCGAACCCACCTTTACACTACTTTCGTGGATCTAACAAAAGCCTTTGACACGGTGAATCGCGACTGACTGTGGAAAGTCATGCAACAATTCGGCTGTCCTGAGCGGTTCATGCACATGGTGCATCAGCTTCATGACGGGTTGCCGGCACGCGTCACTGAAAAAGGGACGGTATCCGAAGCATTCGCAGTGACCAACGGAGTGAAGCAGGGCTGCGTACTGGTCCCCACCCTCCTCAGTCTCATGTTCTCTGCTATGCTGATGGACGCCTACCGTGATGAGCAGTCTGGGATCCGCATCGCCTACAGAACTGACGGGCATTTTTTCAACAGTCGGCGTATTCAGGCCACAACGCGCGTGTCTACGGCTACAGTCCATGACTTGCTCTTAGCGGACGACTGCGCCCTTAACACTGTGACGGAGGAGGACATGAAAAGGAGCATGAACCTCTTCGCCGCAGGCTGCGCCAATTTTGGATTAACAAAAATTTATCATGCGCCAGCCGCCACCTAGCGCGGAATACAATGCTCCCCGAATCAATGTCAATGGCGCTCAACTCAAAAATGTGGAAACCTTTGCTTATCTGGGAAGCACGCTGGCACGCAACACGAGAATCGATGACGAGGTTGCCCTACGGATCTCCAAAGCCAGTCAGGCCATCGGCCGGCTGCAGGCCTCCGTGTGGAATCGCCACGGTATTCACCTGAACACTAAACTGAAGATGTACAAGGCCGTCGGCTTGACGACACTCCTTTACGGAGCGGAGACCTGGAACATCTACTCGAACCAAGCCAGGAAGCTGAATCACTTCCATCTCAGCTGCCTCCGCAGAATACTGAAGCTGAGATGGCAAGACAGGATCCCGGACATGGAAGTCCTGGAGCTTACCGGAATTCTCAGCATCCACGCCATGCTGATGCAAGTGCAACTGCGATGGAGCGGTCAGCTGGTGAGAATGCACGACGAGCGACTACCGAAACGACTTTTCTACGGAGATGTCGCTACGGGTGCTCGCCGACAGGGAGGTCAAAAACGAGGCTATAAGGACACTTTGAAGAAATCTCTGAAGCAACTGCAAATCAACCCGGCGACCTGGGAGAACCTCGCCCAGGATAGACCGGCATGGAGAAGATCCGTGAAGACAGGTGCAGCAATCTATGAGGCCAACCGTATCGCCGCTGCTAAGGCCAAGCGGGCGGCTCGCAAGTCACAAGTGCCGCGGATCAACACTGCCAATGCCAAGTCCTCCCAACGTGCCCACGCTGTCAACACACACTCCGCGCGCGAATCGGCCTGGTCAGACATCTTCGAACTCGATGCAACAACAATCCCACAACATCAACCTCTGCCACACCGGCATCAGAACCCACGACGGCGACCACTCCAACCACTGATAACAACTTCATCGAAGCCCCGCTGCCCACGATCACCGACACGATCCTTCCTCCTCTACCCCCTGCGCCGATCACGTCGGCGAACACCACTTGCCCCACTCCCACCACCTCAGTATCCACCTCCGACTACCTTACACTTGCTATCTTCAACACCACCGCCGCCCCCATTACCAGCGATGGGGACTCGGTACTAACATGTCCTCATTGCGATCGCACATTCACCTCACACATCGGCCTGGTTGGTCACTTGCGAATCCATCGCACAGAGACTGGCGAACTAGTGCCTGGAGCACCAACACACATTGGAAACCGCCGCCTCCAATGCCCTCACTGCCCATGAGCATTCATTCATCGCATGGGCCTGATCGGTCCCATGCGCATCCACAAAAGCGGAATGCACCGCGATGTCAGCACATCTTGCGTACCCATCAACACTTCCCATACTGCTCCCATGAGCTCGGCTACCAGTACCAGCAGTAGATCCTCCAGACTCAGCACCTCCCGACCTATCGTGTCCTTATTGTCACCGCATCGGCCTGATCGGTCGCTTGTGAATCCATCGCCCAGACATCGGCGAACCTGTGTCAGGACCACAGTGCGTGGGCCTGCGCCCTCTCTCATTTCCGGTCTTCTTGACTAGGTCTTGACACCGGGTCCAGGTGGGGAGTGGAACAGAGACAGATGTAGATGCAGCGCAAGTCTATTCCCACTATAATCCAGCGCGAGTCACCATATCTACACAGCATACGGTGGACATCGTCGAACCCGATGGTCGAACTAACGTGTGCTCCCTAAATGGGCAGCGTAGTTGATGTGCTGGACTAACACGGGGGCCAAATCAGGATACGGCAGGCGTGATTCTTATTTGGGATGAGATCCAATAACAAATTCCGAACATGGGGGGCAGGGGTGCGCGTGTCAAACATGGCCACGCGTAGGTGCCGGCTCATGCCACACCACCCACTGTTGGCATTTATGGCTATAGTGGGATATGATTAACCTGCACCCTCTCCCGCATCCGGTCTTCTTGACTTTGTCATGACAAAGGAGCCAGGTGGGGTAGTGGAACAAAGAGACAGGTAGATGCAGCTAAATTCTGTTCTTACTATAATCCAGTGCCAGTCACCGTCCCTGCACCGCTGCAGAGCATACAATGGACATCGTCAAAACTACGATGGTCAAACTGTCGTGCGTACAACATTAATTGCTGACTACACTAGTCTAACGGTAGCTTACGATAATGCACAACATTTGTCTGGTTGGCCACCAATAAGACGGTATTTCAGCTAACGTTTTCACCCTTCATGCACCAGTGGTGCGGGTGTCCATGTCGCCACCAATATAGGCGAATAATGGCCTCATGGTTCGGGTCTGACGAACCATGGTCGGACACCTCCGTGTTCTAGTGCACAGATCTATTAAGTCTATCGGATCAATCTTGCCTCACAGGTTACAACAGAAAATGCCTGATTTAAGCCAATAGAACTCGACCCAAAGAGCAGACCACACCAGCTGACATAACCCTGTGGGGTCTGCCGACCGACTGTTGAGAGCAGTGGGTGCAGCTCCGTTTTAGTCTACGCACGATGATTCGGCGCCTCACCGCCAACGTTACTGTCGAACCTGCGCCGCCATCGACTACCCGGAAACTTCGGAGAGAGGGTGCAGCAGTCCACTCGCCATATGATTCGTACAATAATCCTGATTTATAAGCTTACCAGAGTATACAATGAGAGATTCGGTTAGGCAGAGGAGACGCTTTACGCCAGTCATTTGTTGAAAATGACCACAGAAATGAATCCAACGAGCATTAAAATTGTGACATTGCACTATTCGGAGTCGCTTGGAGTTCCGCTAGGCAGCACCAAATAACAAATACGAAGACCCGCGGTCTTAATTGTTCTCAAAAAAGCTTGGCAGTCGGGTTTCGGGGCAGGTGTTTATGACTACAGAACAGAGGCCCGTAAAATCATAATGGGCGGTGAGACTATGGAGCGCGCGCGGGTGTTCTGAAGGATGTTCAGAAGAGCACATAAACTCTAGTCAGGTGGTATATCCTACAGAGAATATTAGTCGACAGGACGAAGCACGGCCGCAGAACCATATGTATTACCCCGGTGAACAAACGAAGCAGTCCTAAATGAACGTCATGACCCCAGACCAGTGTGGCAAACACTTAGTGTATTAGTAACACAACCTAATCGGCGCAATGCATCAGAGGTTGCCACGTGATCAGGTTATCATGCGTGAAGGACGCACATTCTTTGGTTTCAGAAATAGCAATGTCAAAGTTTACCGGTAATTCTAGACTACGTTTCACCCCAACGTGAGACAGTACTGACCCTGTCTCGTACGCCCCTCTCCTGTAGGCGTTCAAGGCCTGTGCGCCAGAGATGGACGAAAGCTTCGTACTCCATGAAAGGGACAGCTTGTTATGGTGAGGGTTATCTTTCAAGGAGGTAAGTTTAATCAGTGGGCCATTGTTTCACTCTGCTTTATAGAAATAGCACAGCACAAAGCAACCTTTCACGGTAAAGCCTCACTCACCAAGCCCGCTCAAGAAGGCAATCCGTCATTCCCAGCATCTGAGGCCGCAAGTCCTCACAAAATTTGACTAAAGGGCGATAGGGGTGAAAGACGATAAGAGAGCAGTCCTAGAGGGGAAAAATATTAGTTAGCAGATAAAATTCAAAGTTATTACAAAACAGTTTTAGCTTTTCTAATAAAAAAAATAAATTGCAGGGTACCTTTATAAAAAAAGGGTCTTTGTGTAGAGAAAGTTTGGGGAGTGGAATGCATGAAAACACACTGCGGTTGTCATAAATATTCGGGAGAGTGTATATACTGGCTACAAAGTCTACCTATTTTACGACAGGCGAAAACTACCCTGCCTGGCAAAAGCGCTTCACACTAAGCAGGATGACAGTATATGAACGAGACTACCATTATTCCTCAAAAGATTTTAATTAACCGTTACTGGGGCGAGAAAAGCGCAGTTGTGGATTTCATGCGTAACTGCATCCAATCTTTCAAGAATATCTTCGGTAGGCTTGCAAATTACTGGATCAGTAAGATGCTTATACGTTCGTAACGGAGTGTCAGCGAAATTCCGCGCCTTAGGAAGTCATTGGAGTTATATGGCGTTGGGAGCTCCATGCACCTAGACTCGTTTAACAGTCACGATTGGAGTGTGGACATGGCCAAGGAGGCGAGTTGGTGTCAGTTTGGGTTTTAAAGGTTTGAATGAGAGCATTTAAACCCTACAAGATGCACTGCAACGTGTTCCACATAAGAGACACAATCAAATAGTATCATGGAGTAGAACAATTTTTTGGCTGTCGGTATTGCTTTTGAAGGAAGCCATTTTAGTGTGATTTAACCAGACCACCATCTTCTGGTTCATAAGTCCTTACCAAGATTTTGTTGGATGCATGTAAGCGGTTGTCATACCTAAAGGGCTTTTCAGATAAAGACAATTTTCCCATTCGACCAGACAATTTTTGCAATTGGCGTTGACAACGGTCGACGACGAAACTGTCCTCTGTCTGCTTAAGATCTACGTAAGAACTACTTATGTATCTTATGCAATGAAAGAACAAATTCACCGGCTGCCTATAGATTGCGTCGGAGTCTCGAACAGAATATTTTTGCACCGTGCTTCATTTGCTTTACAACACGGGCTTGTTTTGTGGAGATCCCCGTCATAATGCTTCAGAAGGAACGCAGTAGGAAAGCAGAGTAAATCATTAACAATACCCCAACAGTTATTCTCACAATCTCCAACAGGCTGGTTGCATTAATTTCATAGAAATAAAGCATTTGCTCGATCATTCAGACGAAAACTAATCGGAGCGCTGTCGCTAATGTTTATAAATATTCTTGATTGTGTTAAATTTTGCGTATTTTGAAGACCACAACACAGTTCATTCCTCTGCAGTCTAGGACTGACGACACCAGGTAAACAAAAATCGGTTGTTCCAGTGTCCTTGTTGATAAAATACCCGATTGTTAATTGTCCTGCTTGCGAAAGCTCCTGGCCGGCAATAAAGGAAAAACGAAACGTCCGTATTCCATCCTGACATCAGGGTAGCTATGTGAACTTCACCTTCACTTGGCTCGGAATATTTCCGATCACCGGCGCCAGGGCGCGAGCCCGAGGCTCAAAAAGTACAGCATAAAGCTTGGGAACCAAATAGATGCGGTTTAAATCCCGAGCCTTCCGGACCCGAGGTTGGGGTATGATGAGTTGGTGACCGTAAATAAGTCAGAAAGCGTCATTCCATGTTCACTTACGTTCGTCGGTAATATTTTAGAAGACTAAAATTTGGAATGAGTGAACCAACCTTTTTAAGTTTGCTAAAACTATTAATTTCAAATGGAAAAAAATGGCAGCCAAGGTTATAAGTCAGTTGGTATGTTAAGTAGACAGGCGTGGAAACCTGAGAAAAAAACTGAGTTGTCGGGAATATCTAAATAGAACCCCAAGGTCTGTTGATATGGTATTCAACTAAAGTAATTTATAAAAGGTTAAAACAACTGATAGGAAAACCTAGACAAATTGGGGAAAGGGTAGTTAAGTTGATACGTAAGCTCACCATTGCTTCCATGAGAATAAATTCACACTCAAAAACATCTTGAGCCCGATATGGATAACCATAGTCCTTAAAGTATTTCGAGTACTGACTACTAACTAAGGCGATAGTTCAAATGAAAACGAATAGGCCTACCAACTTTCGAGCAGGCTGTCATCAAGAGCTTTTGAGACAGGACTCCGAATTCCTAGGACTGCACATCATTATAAAAATATACCTCAACTTTTGAGGCCAAGAACAGACAGGCTGGAGCCATAAGCCAAGGGTCGATTGACTTAATCGAAGTCCTGCAAGTGTTAGAAGGTGAAAGTTCCAGACCTGCTATAAAAACGTCGAAAATACACTATGGCTGTGGCAATGACTTGTTGCCTCACTTCCACTGCTTCACCAAATGCTTGGATAACTAAAGCACGTTCAATCAAGGTTTAAACAGCTCACCTCCACAGAAAAATATCATTACTTTTTGATATTCTTCCTCTGATCCTAAGATTTTCAAGTCCCCTGCCCGATGGCGGAGGACATCTTGACGGTCAAGCAGCCATTCTAGGCTAAGAATGTATATTAAAAGAAAAAAAATTACTAATGAGAACACCTCCAGAAATTGCAGGCCATAATTGAACCTGGTTATATACTATACTAACATGTACACTACTCGGTCATTATCAATTGAACGAAGTATTCGACCCATCCTCCTGAGTTGCAGCACATTAAAACTGTAGCATCTAACGGACACTAATGGGCAAAACAATTATTAATAGGGAGGATGTTCTGATTTTAATAACTCATTTGACAAACTAGTGAAAAAATCGACAGAATTCATGAAATTTGAACCCCCGACAGCAACAGACAGGTTTCAATACAATGAACACTCTAACCACTGTCTTTCGTTGATTCGAATCCCACTGAAGCCGCCCAGTTTATACACAAATCATTCAAACGAAAATAATTATCATTATTATCCCTGAACTCAAACTCCGAGCAAATTAAGTTAAGAATAAAATGATATTTTGCGAAATTCTGCGACTACGTTGGACCCTTGGAAACTTGGCGTTTGCTTAGTTGAGAGGATTACTGAATATTAGGACCTGCTTTCGGATATTTGTATGAACACTCGGATCCACAACCCCTCTCAAACCGTGATTTCCTGGAAGATCATGTATTAGCCTAAAAGACTTGTCTAGACCTTCTGAGGTTGTAATACTTTTATGATAGTTCAAATCTTCCCGGGATTTCAGCCCTTACGTCCGTTATTCGTCGGTACAACCTGCGTACTGCTTCTTATATTATACCTCCTACCGTATTTCCTACTTCTAGTGACCTCTCTTCTGTTTTTTTCCAGGTGGAGATTTCTTTGGAGCAACCTGCCAATCGATATAAGCTTGACAAATAGCCTATGTGTCTTAAGGCACATTTATCTTAACACTGATTCTATTAACCTTTTTAATTTTCACCATCTTTTTCGAAATAGCATTCTCTATGACCCCGAGGTAGGACCATCGAGACTATAGAAAACTGCCTCCAAATAACGTTTCCATACATCATATCCCAACGAACCAATATGTCCCCATAACCGCCAGGGTGGAGGAGTTGCGATGTATGTTAAAAGCAATTTCACAGTGTGTGAAATGACAGAGAAGATTAACAATGGTATTGAGGCTATTTGGCTGAAAATAAAGACGCGGGGATCGCAGTCCCTTGAAGTCATGACTCTCTACAGACCACCAGGGACAGACACTGACGCTGATACTTGTTTGTTGGAGAACATAAAGGAGATTGGTAGTCGACCTGATGTTGTTCTAATGGGGGACTTAAATGCACCCAGCATTCGATGGAACGATCTGCTAGCGCAGTGCTCAAAGTTGTCCTTCGATCGCCGTCTGCTTATGTCAACACTTGAAGCTCTTCTCACACAACATGTATTTTTTCCAACAAGAGCGCGTGGAGGACAACAGGCTAGTTGTTTAGATCTCGTCTTCACTAAAGATCCTGACAGTATAAACGAGGTTCACTACCTACCTCCACTTGGTCGAAGTGATCATGCAGTACTTTCATGGGAGTATGGTTTATATTCGGTGCCACCTGCAATGAATGAAACCAGGCCCAATCTATGACGGGGAGACTTTTGCAAGATGAGAGCTGAGGCATCACGAATGGACTGGGATCTTTTCTTCTCCAGGAATGTCTCTGAGGACTGGAATTTATTTAAGGAGTGGTTGTTGAACCTAATAAAATGCCACTGTCCGCCATCAAAACTAAGGATATCTAACAGACCACTGTGGCTAACAAGGGAACTGAAACGAGAGATTAACAGGAAAGGAAGGCTTTGGAAGAAATTTTGCCGATCCAATGAAAATTTAGCCTTGCGAACATACAAAACGCAAAGGAACAAGGTAAATAGCTTAATCTTCAACAGCCGACGGGATTACGAGAGGGATTTGCTCCAGCGAGCAGTTCACAATCCCAAATTGCTCTACAGCTATGTAAGAAAAAGTACACGAAACAGGAACCCGATTTCTGTAATGAGAAACGATGATGGTTTCGAGATTACAGAAATTCAAAACAAAGCTGAACACTTTTCACAGTTCTTTCAGCAGTTTTCACCCGAGAAGCAGTTTTTATTCCATCTAGTTGCGAGACTATGGGAGCACCAAGTATTCAGGATATGCTCTTTCGAGAAGAGGTGGTCTTTGAAGAATTAAAAAGTCTGAACGCATGCAAATCCCCTGGCCCCGACGAGCTCCAGCAAAGTTACTCCTCGAACTTGCTCGAGAGCTGGCCAAACCGCTATCCTTTCTGTGCCAGAAATCGTTCGACACGGGAATGCTTCCTACCGACTGGAAAACAGCCCACATTACACCGCTTCACAAAAGCGGTAGTCGTGCATTTGCTACAAACTACAGGCCTGTCAGCCTGACCTCAATCTGTTGCAAGGTTATGGAGAAGCTTGTCAAAAAGGAATTGATGATTTATTTAGAAACCCATAACCTCTTATCAACTGCACAATACGGCTTTCGTAGGGGAAGATCGTGTGTTACGAACTTACTTTATACTATGCAAAGCTGGACAAAAGCACTCGATGCAAACTACACTGTAAATGTGGCCTACATTGATTTCCAGAAGGCATTCGATAGTGTTCCGCACCAGCGTTTCCTTTATAAGTTAATAATGTTTGGTATTGGAGGCAAACTTCTTACGTGGATCAAGAATTTTCTCGTCGGTCGTTCCCAAGTGGTCTGCGTAGGCGGATCGCGATCAAAGCGCACAGTCATCGAATGTGGAGTTCCGCAAGGTTCAGTTCTCGGACAAATCCTATTTCTCTTGTTTATTAATGATTGTGTACAGGAATTGGACTGTGACTTTGCTATGTTTGCGGACGATATAAAAATTTGGAAAGTTATTAACAATGCTACCGATGGAGATGATTTCCAAGAAAATCTCCATCGATTGGACGAGTGGTCCCGCAAATGGCTCTTGTCCTTCAACTCAAACAAATGCGCCCTGCTACGTCTGGGAAGTCGGAATCAGGTCACTGATATGCGACCCTACTTTTTGAATGGTATGCCACTCCGAGAAACACACACACAGAAGGATCTCGGCATTTGGATGACAGACAATACGAAGCCTTCTACGCAATGCTGCAAGGCGGCTAAATCCGCCAATTCAATGCTGAACTCTATCAAGCGGGCATTTAAAGTTTTCGATGAAGACTGCTTTTCTAAAGTCTTTGGTTCGTTTGTTAGGCCCCATCTTGAATATGCGATCCAAGCCTGGCGACCGTGGACCCAACAGGACTACAAAATGCTCGAAAGGGTACAGCGACGAGCCACAAAATTAGTAAGAGGTCAAGGTGAACTGCCAAAAGAGATTCGCCTAAATAACCTACAGCTCTATCCTCTGAGTTATAGGCAGTTGCGCGGAGACCTGATACAAACCTTCTGTATCATGCGTGGCATGGATTGCGCCCTCCTATGTGATGACATTTTCCAACTTGCTACTACGAATAATCTCCGAGGTCATCCATTCAAACTAAGTGTGCCCCAAGTAAGATTGGATGTGAGGAAGTATTTTTTCACCAACCGTATCTTGAAACCGTGAAATTAACCTACATGAGGCAATTGTAAAGTCCCAGTCTGTGGATATATTTAAAAATCGGCTTGACATACATATGTTGCTGCACCAGGAAGATTATGTGACTACTTTACCTTAACAAAATCCGTGTACCACGTAAATCTGCCTGCATTCACTTGACTGTAACTTTTTTTACATTGCTTATTATTCTTCCGAATTTCTGTATCAAAAAGGGATTTCAAAGGCGTAAGCCGATTTTTCTCAAATACACTGAACTGAACTGAACTTAACCCACCCATCATTCAAATGATCGGAGTCATCTGAGCACCCACAATTTAAACAACCTCAGTTTTGTTTGCTGCTAATCATTTTAAGAATTCCGTCCTGGATACTGAAGTTTCGAGGCCTCACACCCATTGTCAGTTTATCCCGAGTTCCCTTGCAAATAACACCCCTTGAGCGCACTAGATTTGTGTCTTTGTACTAATTTGCTGGACTGCATTTATAGTTTCATCCTACGCTCAGAAGCAACCTACCCTTCTACTCCATATCCTTTTATGAAACAGTTATTTCTCCTGCACTTTTTTGAATGAGCAGGATGTTTTTACTGCTTAGTTCGGAGCTCATCATATTTTTCTACAAAATTGGTAACTGTTTTGTAAATGGACAAACCGATGGCGGATGTGAAAAGTTTCTTACTATCCATAAAATTGTTTCTAAGTTATCTTATACATCTGGCCTCTCATAAACACCCTAATAGCACTTAATTACGAATGGAAACTTTACCAGTCATGCTCCTATCGTTGCTAGAATTGGTTGCCAGTGTCTCTCGATTACTCGTTGCTAAGGGCGCCAAAGATTACGCGCATCGTTATTGGCAAATTGATTAGACGCTGATTTTCCATTCGCGTGCGTGCCCCTGCCACGCCATTTCCTGCACTTTCATTGTGCTACGCGGACGCATAACTGCCTGCAGCTTACTCTAGCCCTGTTCTGTGTACACTGACACTTTTTTGCCTTTTAAGTATGTGGAGACTAATGTCTAAGAGAACACTTAGGAGACGGGCAAAGCAAATGTTCCTTTATTATTTACGCCAAATTGCAGAGAAACATCTTCATCATCTTGGTATCGCACCTCCTACTGCAACTCTTCACATTATGACTTTGACCCTGAGACGTCATCTTCTGATGAGGAGATGAGTTGGCTGGCTACGGTATCGGAAGCGGTCATCAAAGAAGCTACAAGTATCATTGAAATGAAGAGGAGCCCAATGTATGAGAGGCTCTTAAATCGTGAATAATACGCTCGCTTACACTACTACTTCAGCTGAGCAGTCTTCTGAAGATCATCAGACGGCTAAGCTCAAACCTTCCTTCAGACTCATGAACGCTATTTTGGTGGGGCAAGCTGTGCATCATCTTTACGGCCATGGGCATTGCCTCACTGCAAATCTCACAGTTCAATGGTCGCTGTCCACAAAACCTACAACCCAACAGTCCCACAGCTATTGATTTGTGGAGAGTGAAGGGAGGCAGTGCATGATTAGATAGTTCTTACTGCCCTTATAGCTTCATTTCCTGTTGGGTTGTAGCTAATTATGTCCGTTGACAAACAGCATAATTGGCTTCCTAGACGGACTACAAAATGCCCCATCGATCCAAACGTATACGTGACAGATATGCATGACCTGTCATCTTCATCGTTATGCCTGACATCACCCAAGTTACTGCTGTTTCAGGACAAGCCATCCGGATGCAGTGACTCCAGTATTACGTTGTCCAATGTGACCACCCTCCTTCTCTGGTAAGCCACTATCTGAAACACAAGATCAGTCTAGACGGCAGTCGACACCACCGAAAACGGCGACCTGGGCATCAGACAACATGCCGCAAGCTGCAGCATCAAGGTCCACGTTATCATTATTTCATCCCAGTACTAACTTTGTTTAGATATTTCCCTCTGGCTATTTTAAAAATATAAAAATTTATTTAAATTTATAATGATTTGTAATATGCGACCCCTTCATAAGTCAGATCATCTTTCCTTTACAAATCAAACAGTCTGTATTCAGGTTCGTCGACGTATTCATTTTCATCCCTGCAGTAATCCCACTTGAACTCGTACGCAATATCTCAAGCGTTCCATAATAAGTAAAATAGAAGTAGTTTAAAACCAACAGACTTTTTGGCCCTACAACAGGCACTTTAAAACGAGGAGGGTGGAGCTGGAGACTGCCACCAGGGTAAGAGATCAACCGATGGTGTCTTGCAGGAAATCCAACCTTTCATTAACATTTTGGAGGGTGGAGCTAGAGACTACTTCCAAGGAGTGGGATTATTATTTTCTGCGCACACTGCAAGGATACCGTTCAATCCATCTTTACGATTCTCATAGTTCCCGCCCTCACATGTTCAAATCTCGACCTATTTTCACTCCTGAGAAGCTACTACATATTAAATGTTCCCAGCCCCGTGTTTGTAACATTTGGAATCGCAAAAAGTGAATTCAAAATACCATATACAAATTTACTACTGCAAATTCTAAAAAGCCACAGTGTTTAGGGTAGGACTGCGGATAAAGTTTAGTCCACTTCAAGGTGGTACAAGTTACCTGTAGTTATTTGATACTTGGTTGCTACTGTTTATATGTTTAAGGCAAGTAATTAAGGCCCACATTAGACTGCCACAATCTAGTGTGAATCACAACAACCGATTAGTATACTTTCGTGTGATTTTACTTTCATTGTGATAAAATCATTATTTCTCGGAGAAGTATTCACCTGTGACACACATTCATCTTTGTGTAAGACAAGGTCGGTGGTATTTCAAATCTCCCGAACACCGTTTTGGGCAGTACTGTCGATTGAAACTATTATTTTCGAACGATAACGTTGCATCAGATATCCTTGTATTTATACAGTGTATTTGGAGGGTTACATGCAGTTATTTTGCCAAGTAAACATTGCATATTAACAGTCAATAGAAGTTGTAAATATTTAAAACGTTTTCAACTCAAAGCATAACACCACTTCAAATGAGTTGTCCCGTTTCAGTGCAAAACAATGTGAAAGAAAAATTGAGCCTGAAAAATTTTACAATGCTGGCTTTAAGTAGTCATGTTGCGAGATTCGTTTTTGTTCAAATATTATGCCATCAAGCCTCCATTTAAAATCAGAAATGGTGTCGGTAGTAACCGTCTCGTTTGGTAGCGAGTTCCAAAGTCATATTACTCGTTGGCTGAAGAAAACGTTTCAGAGGTTCAATCGCGTGCATTCGCTTGTGGCCTTGAAAGGGTGACCACGCAGGAAAACTCGAAGATTTATGTGAACAACCGCACCATCGAAATTGGTTATGAGACTGTTATGTCCACTGTGCTGATGATGCCAAGAATTTGCATTCAAATAATGACATGGACTGAGCTCGACTGAGCACAACGGAATTATCTGATCTCCCTCTAAGAATTTGCGATGCTAATACTTCCAAATCTGCTGCCGAAGTGTTTAGCCTCAGTTCTTCTGCTGAAGCTCACAAAGTAATTACACCCTTACTCGATTGCAATACAGAGGATTTGGACAAAGCAGAATGGTTAAATTCCTTATTTGTCAAACATTTTACCCTATAAGTCACGTTAAGTCCCTTTACTTAGGGAAGTAGGCTCGACCTTGAGCTCCCTATTCACATGCAAAAATGTCATTCGAATAAACGACTACAGTAATAAATCTGACAAATGAAAATGTAGGGTCATCGATATGTGCGAGCCAGGCGCAAGCTGCCGCTGCTGACACAATTTTCATTAAATAATAACAATTCAGTATAATTCAGTATATATAAGGAAGATAGGCAGAGCCTTTGAAAACTCTATTTACAGATAGACGCTAGCAAAATAAGCAAATGTTATATGGCGATTGTCGTTTTAGTACATCGGTCATTGCTGTTGACTAAATATATGTCCATCAAGTAAAAATTAATCAAGTCTTCTTTTAAACATTTCAACGCTTTCAGCCTGAAGAACAAAAATTAGCAGTTTGTTCCATTCTTCAATCACCCTTTGGGAAAAGAATTTGGCCCGCACTTCAAGTTTGGCGTGTTTTCTTTTCAATTTGTATTGGGGACCTCGGAGATTTGTCAGGTTTGCAACTTCAAAAAAAATCGGCCATCTGAAGAGCACAAAAGTTTTTCAGCAAATGGGTTTCAAGTTTGCATTTAAATTTGTCCAAAGTTTCTGAAAGGACCACGTCATTAGGGAGTCCGTTCCATGCTCCAACGACCCTCTGCGAAAAGGCGTTCCA
>WEDG01006015.1:0-60305 GCA_017591395.1 Schistocephalus solidus
AGGGTATATGGATAATCCGACAGTTCGACTGTCGTAGTCCGACGATGTCCACCGTATGCTCCATGTGAAAGTGGAGCAGGGACGGTGACTTGCGCGTGAATTAGTTTTAAGTGATAGTAGCCTTGCGCTGCTGCTACCGCACTCTCTCCTCCTCCCCCACCTGAGCCCGGTGTCAAGACAGAGCCAAGAAGACCGGAAGCGGGAGAGGACACAGGTGGTTGGCACGGCCGGGTCCCCTAAGTCCGAGCCGCCCCTAGGCATGCCACCAAACCTCCTATGTTCGGCATTTGTTAGCGGAGCGCAACCCGAATAACGCATGCCGTGTCCTGATGTGGCCCCCATGTTGGTCCATTGCATCTACCACGTGGCCCGTTTTGGGGGCACATATGGATAACACCCACTCTCAAACCACCGTCACACTGAGCAAATATAGCAAAGAAAGCTATGCGTATTTTAGGAGCAATCAGGAGATCCTTCGTTAATTTTGACGGAGAGCTTTTTGGGCGCGTGCTTGGAACATTTATCCAGCCGGTGTTGGAATATTGCGCTCAGATGTGGTGCCCCTGGACGAAAAATGACTACGTTATGTTGGAGAAAGTTAAAAGGAGGGCGATGAATCTAGTCAGCGGATTGGAATGCCTACCCTTTGAGGGCCGACTAGAAAGTCTAAAGATTTTTCCTCTCTCTTATAGGAAATACAGAGGGATATGATCTTAGTCTTCAAACTGGTCAGAGGAGTTGATTGTGCTCTTCAGATGGCCGACTTTTTGAATTGGCAAACATGACAAGTCTCTGAGGTCACCAATACAACCTTAAGAGAAACCACACCAAACTTGAAGTGCGGGCGAACTTTTCCTACGGAAGATTGAAGAATGGAACAAACTGCCATCTTGGGTTGTTCAGACTGAAAGCGTTGAAATGTTTAAAAGAAGACTTGATGAATTTTTACTTGTTGGACATATATTTAGTTGACAGCATTGACCGATATACTAAAACTGCTACCGCCATTTAAAATTTGCATATTTTACTAGCATCTTTCTGTAAAAAGAGTTTTCAAAGGCTCTGCTTATCTCTCTTCTAAATACTGAATTATACTGAATAGTTTACTTTATTCTCGCCGATATTGCCTCATTAGGTGATTGACTGGTGTAGCATCCGGCCGATTCGGCGACGGGGACGAAGCGGGACTACTGGGTCGTGAGAACTGCTTGATATCTTCCTTCACGAGCGTATCCTTCGACACTGTGTCTTCTGAAGACCCGGACATTTCCGACATGATAATACGAGCGATAAATAATCAAGTAATCAATATAACGAAGTATATATGGGATAAAATATGGCGAGTTGTACAATATATGTGAACTAGTAATCTGATGTAACGAATGTAATAATACTACAAACAGAAAGTGAATATAGTTTAACAACGAAGAGGCGATAGGTAGAAGCAACTTATCGGGCGGCGGCGACGAGTCCGATTGTTGGCGCGTGTCGATCTCTACTGCCCGTCTACAACAAAACCGGAAAAGAGAGTATCATTAAAACAACACGGGTAGTTCGGGTCCGTTACACTGGTATGGTGTCAGAACTATCTATAGATAATAACAAGTAAAACGAATTCGTATTGCGTTTAGCCTGAGTTAAAAACATCAAATGCGTAAGTATTCACAAACCTGAATACACATAGCCTAACTTAAAGCAAAGAACTGGAACGTTTGTTTGTCTTAGCTAGCGAGGTTGTTTTACTATACAGATTTTGATTTGGGCTTGTCGGTAGTAGCGCCAGATGGACGCTTTTGAGGTTTATGGGCCTAGTTCCCAAGCCTTAACGTTCTTTGATCCCGAGGAAAATGATCTTATTGGCGGAGATACCCAAGGACCAGATTTTGACTGCGGGGATTTTACCCTGCCAACACAGTCACAGACACAGGCCTCGCAAATTGATGCTGATCACGGTCCCAGCCACAGTCAAGTATGTTTCTATTTTTCTGTTCTTAATGTCCTTATCAACTGTAGGTTGATCCTGTAGAAAGCAAGATTGACAGACTGACAACGGCTGTTGAGGCCATAGCGTTGAATTCCCCCGATGATGACGCCGTTACGATTGGCGAGGAGTTGCCCGAGCATGCCTGTGCATATTGTGGTATAAGTGACCCCGCAGCCGTCGTTTACTGCAACACTACAAAAAAAAATGGTTTTGTAATAGTAGGGGGAATACATCCGGCAGGTATGCTTATTGTTTACTTCGAGCTGCAACTGCAGTCATATCGTCAACCATTTAGTTCGTTCTAGGTCAAAGGAAGTTTCACTTCACAAAGACAGCCCTTTAAAGGACACAGTCTTGGAATGCTATGTGTGTGGCTCCAAAAACGTTTTCTTATTGGGATTTGTACCTGCTAAATCGGAATCCGTTGTTGTCCTCCTCTGTCGCCACCCTTGTGCGAATCAGAATAAAGATATGCACTGGGATCCAACCCAGTGGCAGCCCTTGATTCAGGGCAGACAGTTCCTTTCCTGGTTAGTTAAAGTTCCAAGCGAAGAGGAACAGGCAAAGGCTCGTCAAATATCCGCCCAACAAATAAACCGCCTGGAAGAACTCTGGAAGGAAAATCCGCTTGCGGAAGTGAGTGATCTTGAGCGCCCCGGTATAGAAAAAGAAGTTGAGCCTATCCTTTTACGGTAAGAAAATCGAAACCTTTTTTACAATTATAAGGTACGATTCTTCATACCACTACCAACAAACGTTTACGCCGTTGGTGCAACTGGAAGCTGCCTATGACAAAAAAATTAAGGAATCACTCAAACTGGAGAATGTGATCGTCAGATGGGAAACTGCTCTAAACACGAAGAAAGTTGCCTATTTTCGGGATTCCTGGAGCCAATGAAGGTACCACTGGCATTTTAATCTGACTTTTACAGGCCCCGAGCTAAGGATAATGCATGGTGATGAATTGATCGTGCGCCATCAGACTAACACTGAAGAAAGTTGGAGTATCACAGGACATGTTATAAAGATTCCCGACAGTAAGTGTATTTCCGCTGTCTATGCTTTACACTACCAGCCTGCAAATTTCTTGATATAAAAACGATTGTGTGAGAAGGTTTGATTAATATAGCTTGATATTCGCCTAGTATTTATCTATCGTGTTGTACACGCCCTTTTAAGGAGTTCGTCATGTTTCACGTAATTGTGTAACGATAAAGGCAGTCGGTGGTGGCTCACCGGACCTGCCGATCCTCCGAGGTGTTTAAATATGACTTAATCTCTGGGGTTACTATGTTATCATAATTTTGTACAGCACGGCTCGCTTTGCAGGACTGTGCCCAGGTTTTATAATTACTTTCTAAGAAACCCTACTCAACGAGTGAACGTTGTGGTTCAATATTCCTACTTTTTCGGAGTGCCAAATTTTCCGGCTGGTTTTTTATAGTAGATGCAATCCTGATTTATTTTTATGCGGCATAGTTAGTACTCTCTCAAAATTTACCATCGGTCTTCTGGTTTTTTAGATTTCTCGGATGAAGTAGCTGTTGAAATGAAACACGTCTCCGAACCACCTGCAAACGCAGTAACTTACACAGTCGAATTTAAGTGGAAATCAACCCCATTTGATCGGATGCTGGGAGCTATTACAAAGGTGTCGGAGGATTTTTCGGATGTTTTACCGCCTTACATTTTTTATCGTATCCTTGGTCACGAAATGGACGACATGGTTCTGAAATGCAATCTCCCCAAGCGTTACTCTGCGCCCGGTCTACCGGAACTAAATCACAGTCAAGTTTTCGCCGTGAAAACTGTACTTCAAAGACCTCTTAGCCTGATTCAAGGGCCACCAGGCACAGGAAAGACTGTCACATCGGCGACCATCGTTTATCATCTCAGTCAAATTCATCAGAAAAAGGTCCTTGTGGTGGCCCCAAGTAACACTGCTGTTGATCAACTGTGCGAAAAAATTGACCAAACTGGACTCCGTGTTGTGCGTTTGTGCGCGCGGTCACGAGAAGCCCTTGTGTCTCCTGTTAGCCGTTTAATGCTTCACACTCAGGCACAGGGTGTAAAGGGGCATACTGAATTACGGAAATTACAGCAGTTAAAAGACGAAGCTGGTGAACTCAGTCAGTCAGACGAAAAACGGTATCGCGTCTTAAAGCGTGAGCTTGAAAGTAAGTTGCTGCTTTATCTGCCGTTCTCCCAGAATGTTGACTTGATTTATGTATTTTAAGCATTTATTAATCACTAATTTCTAATTTAAATAATTAATTTGACCCAATTGTGATAAACTGGCCTCATGAGTATAGTAAACGCTCTACCCACCTTGGCTAGGGTTCCCCACCGTGAGCCGCACGTTTAATCAGATTTGGATTAAGATACCCGCCCAGTCGGCTGCAATGTATGACATCTATCAATTCTGCTACATTAGGCTGACTGCCCAGGCCGGATTTCCTAACCAATCTATTTAGTAGGTATTTTTTTCGCAGATTTGAGTCTCATCGTGGCTGTCGAGTTTTTCGCATTTGGGTCAAGTGAATTATTCATAGCTGCCAAACCTCTCAGTTAAGTCAGTCTGGTATTAATCTCACGAATTCTGCATTGATTTCTTACTAAATCAGTTTAAATTATTGGAATTCGTTGACACCATACGTTGCTGTTGGCTGGGCGGGCATCGTAACCCAAGCGAGATTAAGCTCATGGCTCCAGCCGGGGCTTGGTAGCTCTGATGTTAAGGGCGTTAAGTGCACTCAAGCCCTTACCCTTGCTGTCGTGGTTTCGAATTCCACTGAGGTCATGGAGTTTTTCATAATCTGGTCCAATAAATTTCCTTTACGCTCATGTGCGGAAATTTACTCACGCAAGGCCATAAGATCATTTTATTGAAAGCGAGGACGTATTTCGGCATTTGTTTTTGTCTTACTGCCTCGCAAGATCTTCCCCATATTGTAAGCTCACTGAACTAACTTCTGGATCGATATACTTTGTTGTTTATAAACTGCCAACGTCGATACATCTGTGAGAAACAACTTGTACGCACACCCTCGTGTTTCATAAGGAGTTACTCCATTTAAGTGCGCGTATACCTGTAAAAGCAATTTGAGTTTATTTTTTCTAATCTTACGTTTCTTTCGGATTATCGATTTCTGGCCGCATTTGTCTCCTATAAGGTAAACTGACCACTTATTCAGAAATACATTGCCATTTTGTCATTCAAGGCTCTGTATTTATTGTCGACGTCATGTCTAACCTATAATTTACTTTACCAACTTTAGGAGAAATTTTATTGGCGGCAGATGTCATTTGTTGCACGTGTGTAACGGCGGGAGATGCGAGACTGGAAAGACTTAGTTTCTACTCTGTTCTGATTGATGAATCTACTCAAGCGACTGAGCCTGAGTGCCTGATTCCCCTGATGGTTGGATGCCGTCAAGTTGTCCTGGTCGGTGATCATTGCCAGCTCGGGCCGGTTATTACCTGCAAGAAGGCCGCGAAAGCTGGTTTGACGCAAAGTCTTTTTGAACGTTTTGTCTTGCTGGGAATACGTCCTATCAGACTTCAGGTAAGGTGCCTCAGCCGATCGGCTAATTTGCTTTTTGTCGTTTTTCATTTATTTGAATTACCTTAAGTCAGTTCTCTGATTTAACCTCTAACGATGTTGGTCTCTATGTCCTCCAGGTTCAGTACCGAATGCATCCAGCCCTGTCTGCGTTCCCAAGCAACGTATTTTATGAAGGCAGTTTACAGAATGGCGTGACTACAGAAGATCGCCTTAAGGAAATCGACTTTCCATGGCCGAACCCTGATAGACCAATGTTCTTCTACTGCACTTCAGGTCAAGAAGAAATATCTGGCAATGGAGTATCTTATCTCAATCGCACAGAGGCTGCCACCGTAGAGAAAATAGTTACTAAGTGAGCCAATATTTATTTCCTTCTTATCAATAGTTTTCGTGCTGATATTATGACGTGCACAAACGTCACCCAAACCGTACTTACCTATCATCCGGTTTTGGTGCTGAAAGCCAATAATAAAGTTTAGAACCTACTGTTATAAGGGATTTTAATCAGTGACGTACATTCATGCATTGTATCGATGTCCAGTGAGGATATTTTTATGTCAGCTACTAAGTCTTCTTGGGTATGTCTGAAGGGTGCGTCATGCCGGACTTGTGGCTAAAGTTGAGTTGATCAATTTATTATTGGAATCGCGTGCTAAAGGATTTCTAATTAATTTTATTCGGTTTCAACCACCCAACTGGAAGCATTACGATCAAGCTAATTTTTGAGAACAGAAATTCGTTTGTTCTACTAAAATTTGACTTGTCGAATGCATTTATCTTTATTCGCGTCCATTTTTATTCCTCCATAGAATGCTAAAAGTTGGCGTTGACCCCAAAACAATTGGTGTCATCACGCCCTACGAAGGCCAACGGGCTTATCTGGTCCACTACTTTCACTACTCCGGTTCTCTAAATTCCAAATTATACCAGGAAGTAGAAGTCGCGAGCGTCGATGCTTTCCAGGGGCGTGAGAAGGACTACATCATACTCTCCTGTGTACGAGCAAATGATCATCAAGGAATTGGCTTCTTAAACGACCCTCGACGTCTAAATGTGGCTCTGACTCGTGCAAAGTTTGGCCTCATTGTTGTTGGAAATCCAAAGGCTCTCTCGAAGGTAACAACCCTGTTTTCTCTGCTTCCTCTGTGCCTTGAGCTGCTCCATCGGACCTGGTTATCGTATTGCTTGTTAAAAAATTAAATTCTAGCCCCTATTTGCTCGTTCAAACCACACCATTTAGCGGAATACCTGGGAAACTACGTATATGTACTTAATCGTTAAACCCTTTGAACATTAGTTTCCTTTTCAAGATTAACATGCAGACAACATAGCTTCGACTGACGCAGAATCATTGTTGTTTCTATTACCGGGCTGTCAAAGAGCAAGAACGCACGTCATAACAATTGGCTGCTATTGCGGACTTCAACCCTTATCGGTAGTATAGTGAGTTTATGGACCGAAGGAAACTTTACCTGCATTGCTGTGCAGTCCTGTACAGCGAATCTAATATACATCGACATGCATTACACTGTGGTTTTGTCTCCACATTTTCACTCCTCATTCCCATACGGGGGAAGAAAATGTCGTCCATTCGACAGCAGCCTCCGAGTTAGTTGAAACTATCCCCTTCGTTATGTTTACTGTTATTAATTCCAAGGGGTGTCTTCTGATCAATACCCTCATTTATATATTTTCAGCTTATGGATAAGCCGGCGGATTTAGTGACATTCACCCGCAACACCACGGTTTCTAGGTCATCGCAGTTGATGCTGACCGACGTCAAAATAGTCTATACTTGTCAACAGGCACCTTAATGCCGCACAACCTCACTGTTGCATAATTGGGAGCCACGCAAGGCTACGCATGGGCTACAGAGCAATAAAAATGTTGCGGGTAGCGGTCGGTGGGTTGGTCATTGAGCTTGAAAAGGTACTAGAAGTGCTCACGCCGTCACTCGAATTTGGCGAGCTTGTCAGTGCAGAAGGCCTGTCGCTTACTTACCAAAAAAATTGTCAGCGTTTAAGTGCCACTGATAACTGAGGCCTGCTTTGTATAGGTGCCACTCCAGCACAGTAGTTTTTGTGGTCATATTTGTCGGCCTTGCCGTAATTTTCAGCAGTAGGCGGAAGGAGTCATCTTTGCAGAACCTAGTTCCCGCTCTGTCGGCAGACAGTTTCAGGGTGGATCCGAGAGCTCTGGTCTACGTCGTAGACCTGGGGCTTTAATGGCGATCATTTATTAGTACATTTGATCTGACTCGAGTCGTATAGCGGTATCTGATTTCTGGGCCGATGAAATTTGTGGCGCTTGGATGGTCGCATTTGTGGCAGCATGGTGTCTAGTACATGACAATTTGAGCGCCTATGAGAGATAAAATTGCATGCGTGTGCGAACAAGACCAAAGTCTGGCCAATGGACGTTACCAACTTCGACACCACGCATCTACTATAATGAACCCAGGTACTGAACTTTGCATTGATTGGAATGCAGTAAATCTGCCTGGTCGTATAGCCATCGTTTGAATCCCAGTTCTTTAGATGTCTGCGGTGACCTTGGAAGCACGTATTAGTGACGACTAGCTGACTGTTTTGAGCGAGGTTCAATATTATCATCTTATTGCCTAAAGCGGTTCATAGGTTAACGGACGAGTCGTTTGACTCAGTTCGGCAACAACCAACACTGGTTCGTGCAGCTGCAAGTAAAAAGCTCTTTAGTACGTCGGTTGGCACTTGATGTTTGACCGTACAGATGTTAGTGTGCTTGTCTTTCTAAGCAAGCACTTCATAAGTTAAGTATGCTTTACTCTTGAAATAAAAATAGCTGCGATCATGCGAGTGAGATAGCACGAAGGAATAAGATGAAGGAATCAGAATCGGGTTTTAGTCGTTTTAGAACTGACCTGTCGGAAATAAACCGAGAAACGGAGCAGTAGTAAATGAGATAGAATTTGGTCAGGGCGATAAGTCACTATGACATTTCCCCCCTCTAAGAAAACGATCGCCAGTGTGTATACGGGAGGCTGTGATAGAAGGTGAAGTGCAAACTGACTCCAGAAATTGTGACTTCCCGGAAGCGCGTGTAGGGGGTGCAGATACGTATCTGCGTTTGACCATGAAGACTGATGTGTCTGACTGCGTGCCAGAGTTCAGGAACATTCGCACATCCCGACATCCAATATCAAGGGTCTGTTCCCGGCTGAACAGTCCAGCTTGAATATCATTCGCCCGCACCTCTGGATAAGGGTTTCAGCGTGCGTCGGTTTCCACCGACGCCATAACATGGATTGTAATGGTTGGATTGGACATTTTAGTCAGGCTTCTTGGTAGTTCGAATATACTGATTGTCTTATCGAGGTTACACACTAGTACTTAGGCTCAAAAACGTAACCGCAATACTGTGGTGGTAAACAAAATTCACGGTCGACGTGTCACAATGCCATCATCGTGCTTTGTGATATTTTGTAAGACATTCGACATGTCAGACCTCAACTTCTCGCGTTCTAGTAGAAGTGTCGCTGCTGATATGCGATTATTCGTTAGATCCAAGATCCCATTGCAAACATGCTCCGGTGGCTAGACTAAATCAAGCCGACACAGTGATGGACCATGTGGGCCCCATTTGTCACAGAATGTGTTTGTCGTCGTGGCTCTTGCTACCCACTGTAACTCGTTCGGGAATAACTATTTGGGTTCAAACCTCCAGCTGAAGTTTGGGATGTGACTAGACTTCTGTAAATAAGCCAGATATGACTACCCGAGTCGGCTGGCAATACCTCGCATTCACATATCTTCCGCATTTATCTACTGTTGGCTGATTCAGTTTGTAATATTTAATATAAAGGGCACTTATTTATCCTTTCAAGTCCAGAACTGTCACCCGCTTTCATTTAGTACTTCCAAAACTTACTTTTCGTTGTACTTGGTCGGTTATCGAGGTTCTTGAATTCATCTAATTTCACGAATTATTTTTCAGCAACCCCTCTGGAACCACCTCCTGTACTTCTACAAAGAGCAACATCTGCTTGTCGAAGGCCCTTTAAACAATCTTACCGAATATGTGCTGCAATTTCCCAAGCCGAAGGTTCCGTACAGTTACAAACCAGGCACTTATTACCTTAACCAATTGGCCGCTGCTACTGCCACACATTCTTCGCTCACAAGTCCTCTGAACAGTCGGACTATAAATGCTGGCAAGCCAGGACTGTCTACTTTCAACAATCCGACTGCGGGTGGCTACCAATCTCGTCTTGGTGGTGGTCTGGGGCAGTACGGCACTACCGGGACTGCCGGCCAGAATAATGCTTTTGTTGCTGCGATGGCCGCAGCTGCGACTGCCGCCTACTTTGGTGGCGGGGCTAACAATGCCGGCAGTGGCCTCTCGAACCCTGGTCTCGGCGCATTAACCAGCCACGCCGCCAGTCATGCTGCCGCGTATGCCGTTGCAGCAGCCGCTGCGGCACAACAGAGCGCTAGTTTTCCCAGAAACGGGCAGAATTTCAACAGTCCTGGAATGTATCTCATCGACCAGATGGGCTATATAAGTTCAAATCAACACTTCGCCACCGCCAATGCTAACTCGAGTATGTTTGCAAACATTCCATCCTTTTTAAAATTGGTATAGAATTCTTTAAAATCTTGGTTTAAAATCTACAAATAAACAGTTGAAGTGAGAACGTTTGTTGAAATCCAGACGAGTGTCTCAATGATCGATAGGAATCTGCTTAAGTGTATTTGCATTGTCGGTGCTATGGCTGTGTCCCTTAATTACTTTAGTAATACCAGCAATTTCATATGTAGGGCTTTCACAAGAGGTCATCCAAGAAACAGTTCAAGGTGCGGAAATTGTAAAGGGAATCGTTAAATCAGAGCAGTTATTCTGATAACTACTGTTGTGGTTAAACGGCTACATATGGACAATTAGGCCAGCCTAGTTTATCTTTGTTAACGCCAATGTGTGGTAGGAATCATTAAGGCATTTCGGTCAACCACATGGAATTCGCTTATACTACTAGTAATTTCGTTGTATTTTTCCACCATAAGGCATGACCTATCGTACGCAAGAATTTACCGCGCAAAACGAACTATTAATTTAAAAAGCATCGCGAAATACCGTTTAATGACCTCCAATCTACGGGTTTCCGATTATCTTCAAAAACTGCTTATCTTCACTCAGTTTATACTTAACGAATATTTCCATTTTGCCTTCATTTTGCGTAGATCTTCCGATGCCGCTCAGCATGCTGCTGAATCCGGCGCAGTCACAAATGAATTCAAGGGGTGCACCAGGCATGGCTCCGATGTCGCATTCTGTTGATGGTCCTTTCCGCAGCGAAAACCAGAATGCCGGTTCCAGTGCTGGTATGAAACATATGCAGCAGAACACACGAGCTCCTGGCGGTCCATTACCAGCCGCCCCGTCTGCCAGTGGTGGTGCCCCACGTTATCTCAGTAACTCTTCTGGAAGGGGTCGTTTTGACCAGAATTCGGGAGTGTCTCAGAACGTTCACGCCTATCAGCAGCTGAATTCAACCAATGCTAATTCAGTGCTGTCCGAAACGAATCACTCCCTTGCCTCACAGATGTTGACACAATCTATGGAGACCGGATCTGGAGGTATGCTGTCTCAGCAAGGTAATTGGCTAGCTGGTGATGGTCGTGGGGGTCATCGCTATTCCGACACGTTTATGAGTGGCGGAAAAGCCTCAGCTCTTGCCAGTCAAACTGGGGGTACCATGGGATTGTCAGGCCTTTCGCAGGTAAGACAACAATGCATTCTGTTAGTGTCTTCCATTTTTCCAACTTTCGTTGCCCCACTTCCTCCCTCTGACGTGGCTTTGGTCACAAAAAAAACATTGAAAGTGAACGAGGGCAACCTTGAAATTGTACGCTTAGAACTGCCATCTTATGTGTGGGAACGTCCACAAGTGAGTCAGATAGTGAATGCCTCAAGGTTACCCGTCCGGAAAGAGTGCAGTGTTCAACTAGGCAAGGTTCGAAGATCCCGGGTAGAGAAAAAAACGACTCTTATTAACAAATTTACTGAACTTTCGACACGTTAAATCCATAACGTCGGACCGAAATTCCGAGCCAGTCGACCTTGCGCTAATCTATTTATTTTTCTTTCGTTGCCCCGAACTTTTGGTGGATATTTTGCGTGCGTTAGGAGCCTACACCTCAATGGTGGTTGAGCCTCTGCCTGGGTTTTTCGATCTGGTGACCCTCGTTCCTACGTCGGATGCGTTCGTCCTCGGCCCGTGTCAGCTCTATTATGCGTGGCCGCCTTGCCTTCGTATTTGTGTATGTAAGAAGATAAGTTGCTCGTTTTTTTGGCTTCCATTGCGAATTGGATATTTGGGTCACCCGAGTTCAGTACTCCTTCAAGGTGCTCAAGGTTATTTGTTTTGACAGAGAAGAAATTGTTATCGAAATGGCGAGTCCACTAATTTGGTTTATAGGCGGTGAACATTGAGTTGAAGGCTCACTTCAACACTAACATAAAAAAAACTCGGTCGACCCGAGGCCTCCGAGTTTTTCACAAGTGGGTCAAAGTAATTATTCAAATCTGCCTGGTGCGCATCTGGTGGATTCGAGATGGACTGCTTAGGAAATCCTGCTTGGGCAGTAAGCTTACTGTATCAGAATTGGTTGATTCTATACGCTGCTGCAGGCTGGGTGGGTAGCTTGACCCAAGTGTGATTAAACTCACGGCTCCCGGTTGGGGCCCTCGGAGCCCAGTTGGTTAGAGCGTTGGCTGTACTAAAGCCTTGTTGACGTGGGCTCGAATCCCACCCAGGCCGCCGAATTTTTCACAAGTGGCCCTGCTAGCACCAACCACGTCTGGCGTCGCTTTGCCGCCGCGGCTAGACGTCGCGATGGCGTGGCTTGCCGATGCCATTTATCGTGGCTAAGGCGTGGCGTTCAACACGATCGCGCCGTTTAGCCACGCCATCCGAAAAAAAGCGTGTGAGTGGGCGTCCTCGTTCATTTTCATTACTTATGACCTCGATTTTGTAGCCGCAGTACAGGCTATCGTTGTACCCTTTAATCTATCATATGGTACTTGAATGCCTTAATAAGCGTCAACTGCGGCGATAAGCAGTCCATATTGGTGCATAAGCGAATACGCAACGTAGCACCTAAGTAATCACACGAATAAGGTAAGTGGCCTGCAATTTCAGAAAGGACTGTGCATTGAATATTTACCAGTTAAAAAATGTTTGAAAGAAATGTACAAACATGCCGTCATCAGTCAGGGGAATTTATGCAGCTTTCGAATCCAGGAAGAGGAATCACTTCCACTGGCCATTGGCGTTTCCTGCAGAAGAAAGCCAACTTTGGTTATGCATACTTTATGCCAGGAAAACTGATGTAGTTAATAATACATGTTTGTAAATAGCAATTATAGTAACACTTAACTGCGTAAGACAAATAGCATGATTTCTATGGATGCTAATCTTATGCTAATTACCATTTCCTTGGGTAGAGATAGTTCTGGGTACGCGGAAACATTGATGAGGGCTCCTGGTACCTCAATTCATGTGAGTGATAATTCAAACAGCACTGTCGTAGCTTATGGATGTTGCGCCGGCGTTTCGATCGCCTGACATTTCGGTTCATCGACCCATAGCACCAATTAATGGCCGTTCGTCATGCTGAATCAATACTTCAGTTACTAAAATGGGCATTTTCCCCCAACGAACTCTGTGCCGGTCGATAAACAGAAAGTAGACATACCTTTGAGGAATCGGAACAGTGGGCAGGCTATGAATGACCGTTTGTCCTTGGATCCGCCAGCCCAGCAGAAGTTGTGACAAATTGATAGGCTTATTAGGACATTCAGCAGATTGCGGACAAAGTCTTCCTCATTTCGACCGCCTACGATGGCCAGTTGTTCGATCCGAAAACGGTCAGCTAAATACACACACACAAAGCCGCGTCTGTGAACCCCTCCTCCGTAATTAACTGACAAATGAAGTCATCATAGGCTTCAATCGTGCACAAGGGGAAATGCAGGGCAAAAGGCCTGACATTGGCAACGGTGGTGTTCTTCTTCCATTTACTTACAACATCTGTCAGTGTTGCCTGCACCTGTCACATATTGTTGTTGAGAGCAAGTAATTGCATTGCCAGGAAGTTGAATTTTTCTCTTAACAACCGACTTAACGCTGGGGGGGCGCGAAGCGAGCATTCATGTTGGCCACGTCTTTGTGCACCTGCTGACATAAGAGTTTGCACAGCTGACAAGGAGGCAGGCGCCGGCATTTCCATAGGCAATCTTAAGTAATAAATAATATCTGGTGGTTACTGAATTGACGACGGTGGTGTAGGCTGTTCCAGCCTGCTGGACAACGATAGAAATATATGTGACATGTCGTCTGTCCTAGGCCCACAATATATTTGTGACAATTAGCCTTACTGTAGTATTTTAGGTGGTGTTGGCCTAGCACCTGACTAACTCGGGTTACTCGGCGGGTGGTTAATATTCCTCTGAGCCTGAATTCAGTCTACGATTATGTCTGAAAGGAAAATTTTTGAAATACAACTTATGTGGTACATACTTGATCCTCTTGCCTTTGTCCACTTCAGTACCCTTACTGCATACATTTTGGTGCCCTCTGGCGGCCGCTGATTGTTCTCCAGCAGCATAGGCCGCAGCTTGTGTTTTTTGGGCCACATGACGCTTCCGACGCTCTAAAACCAGGCGGCAGTCACACTTTTTTAATTTGCGAATTACACAACGGAATTCATTTGTGGCAAAGTTAGTCCTCAAAAGTGTTACTTGCAAAAAAATTTTAGTTTGAGGAAATTGACCGCGAAAAAGGATCATTATACATTAGCTGTGTGCAGTAGAGGAATAAGCAAAATTTTTCCGCCAATTTTAAATGGGACGTATTTACAAATGATATCACAAAGTGCAGCAGTTAATGGAATTTCGTCTAAAACGAAGCCTTTAAAAATATACATGGAGGACGAGCGAAGGGACGCGGAAAAGCGGTCTTCGCAGTCACGAACACGTTGACTTTGTATGTTTGTAGCCTACATGGATGTCAGTACGCATGGTCTACGTCCAAAAAGTACGACGTTATCAGGCCACTTAGTGGACAGAACATACCCCTTATGAAAAATAGCGGTGAATCGCCGGGACAGTTTAAAGGTCGTGCTAATCCCTCAATGTCGTTCGAAAACGGCCTGTTGACAGCTTGGGCAGGTGTCTTATAGAAAATTGCCTGTAAAACTGTGCGACTACGAACATGTTACAAAAATAATTCGAAGGGAAATGCGGGAAAAATTGTCTTCCAACGACTCGGGCTCGCCAAGAACGCAGAAAACTCCAACAACGAAGTGCTGCCCAACAAATGGATGGCTACGACGAGCAAGTATTGTCCACAGACCCTGAGCAGACCCTTTAAACATTTTGACCCCGTAATGTGCAGTTGAACGTGCATTTGGGGAATGCTCGTTGCCCGGCGACTGGTTAGTTCATTAAGCAGGCCACGTTCAAGACCCAAGTGGTGCAAGTTCTAGGCGTTAGAAATAGCGTCCTAGGGTCCTTGGGTAGCTCTGGATGGAAGGGACGCAGCAGTTAAAAGAACCCCTTCGTTACGGACAGTGGAAATTTCAACTTCAAACAGGACTCCCGCAATTCTGTCAGCAAGCATTTGCCTCCCACCGTGTCCGCTCTCCCACCAAATTCCGTGGGTTCGATATCTTGTGGTAAATAACACGCATAAGATTCCTATCCATGGAAACTTCCGAGCTTAGTTTGGGTATTTCCAATTCAGATGCTTAATTGACAACTGAAGACTTTAAGGGAACGAAAGGTTCCTCCATGGCAGCATAATACGCCTTCTTCTCACGCACAATCTGCTTATATATGGTGGTCCGATGATATCCGTACTACGTTCGTTTTATAGTTACTGACTACCTTAAGTAAGAGCGATATATGAACCGATGAACGTCACTTCTAAGACATTTTGCGAAAGTAGAATCTACAATCGACTACTAGACCTATTGCTACGTTAATGCCCGTAAAAAACATTCTTACTGAATAAATATTACCATAAAGACATAAAGCACATGAAATAACCGCCGAATGCCTAACCACCTTGCCACAAGCCTTCGCTGGATGAGAGGACTGCAAAACTAAATACAGGCTAAGAAGTGGCTTAATAGCACCTAACTACCCAGTAAAACAAGGCGTCAAAAACAGTAAATATAAGGACAGTATTCTCGCGAACATATAAAGTTTATAGAGATTTTCTTTGCAAGTTACCAGTTATTTATTTATTTAAAATCAGTGTAAGTGGTCAATTCAAAAATCAAAACGCCTACTGAAAAGTTCTTAGAAGTAGGCGTGTCCTTGACCGCGTTTGGCCGCGATTGACCATACCTCCAATGTGCGGCCAAATGATAGCAGCGGGGTCAAAGTAATTATTCCAATCTGCGAAAATCCCCTACCATTCCAAAGAGTTGAAACACTGCCGCACACCAGCAGACAAGAAATGGAAGACTTTACATTCATGACCTAACAGTCTGAGTATAGAAGTAGGCGTCGAGTGAACACGCGACTGTCAAAGAAGAAGCCATCCGATGTTCAAGGGTGTTTCTCGACTGCTACAATCTGTAAAGAGTAGGCATCGCCCCTGACCCCCAGACAACCATTCATCGTTGTTGGATGCAACTTCAGAACACGCTGGCAGTGACCGAAACCGTGGCGTTTGTTCACAAGATAAGTTGCATCAGGAAGGGCATCTTGAGAACTTTGTTAGGGTCCAAAATGCTGTTTGAGCAAGCCCTACCTGCATCGAAATGATACGTTCGCAGTTTCCGAGATTTAACCGCGAATTCGGGTCTGGCTCTGCCCAGCCGTTTCGCCATCTTTACACGGACAGCAGTAACTGCGACGGGTGTTCTGTGAAAAACGCGTACCTGAGGACCTTGCAATAGGCCATAACGGGCGTCACCGCATAATTTTTATCCCCTATTGAAAATTCCGACTATCTGATAGGGATACGGTCTGAGCTGTGAGCGCTTGTTTACTGAGTGCACAAGCGTGTGCTAACAAGGACTTTAGAAAGCCTTATCGAACCTTGAAAAAGAGCCTGCCTCAGCCATCACAGCTAACCAAGGCGTCGCACTAGCGCCATTGCGAGGTGTAGAGTTTTTGTAGCAGATGGCGTTTTCTCAATGTTGTTTTTTGCTGGTATCCAGTGTCGAATATTAAAAAAATTATAAGGAATGGGGGCCAAATAAATGAGCCTCAGATTCTTGTAGCGAAGACAATAAATGCGCGACCACTGGAGCAGTAGGTTATTAGACTGATCGTTTGGACTCGTACCAGGAGCCCAGGATCAAAAACTATGAGAGTGAAACAACAGCTGAACAGTTTTTGTACTTGTACTTGGTGTGCACCGTCTAACTCACGGTGTGCTGACAGTTTATGTCCTCTTCTGAGAAACTAGCCTCGTCACTTGGCTGCGGGAGCATAGTGCGTGATAGCAAGCGGGGGTATATTAGTGTGTAGGTTTGACTAGTAAAAATGCTACGGTAATTTCCAAAGCTCAGACTGATAGCCCTTCTGTTTCAGTGACTGCGCATTCATGTTTTACAATAAAATCTAACGTTTGCAGTAAAATCCTATGAAGATTGTTGTATGCGGGCTGTGGGTGGTAAGGGAAATAACCGTTTGTGGTGAGAACTTGTGAGGCATGTAAACTTAAAGGCTTGATGTCATCTGTTTAAAGTCAGTCGTTATCGCATTCTTCGATGTATTCCAAATCGATCTAGCATCTAACCCCCTTCGATCGCTTTAAATGTTTGCCTGCTCTAACGACTGCACTTATTTCCTCAATTGAACTTACTTTTCATTTCGACTGCTAGGACAGCACTATCGACTTCGGTTTCGGATCGGCGGCGTCCACTAGTCAAGTGGAAAATCTACTCCTCTCACAAGACGCCACTTTTCAAGGTCCTGCTGTTCCTAACGCCTCCATACAGAGAACGGCAGACAACCCGTTTGCACTTAACTTTGACGGTCTCGGCTTCACCGATGTAGGTGGTGGCAACTCTTCTGGTGGTAACCCGAGTGGAAGGACACCGCTTTCACAATTTTAATGGCAAATCTACCACCGGTCTGGACTCCATCTCGAACGATAGAATGAAAAAATGTAACACGGCGGATCGAATGGAAAGTGGAACGACCCTGCGAACTTGCGAACTTCTTTTCTATAAACTATGCTTCTTGACTCTTCTCGAGGCCTGTGCCCGTTACGTTCGTCGTGCGCAACGCACCCAGCCCTCGTGTACTACTCAGGCGACGTGTGAGGGCGGCGGTGGCGGGATAACTGCGTGTGTTAGCTCCGCCCTGATGTGGAATGACGTACAGGCGCGAGCCTAAAAATCTGGCCGGACAGTTACCAATGACGCCATTGGGTTCGCTGTCACAAGTTTTGGCCTGATGTTACTGGAGAGTCAATCTATGAATTTGCCCTCCCAGGTAATCCGCCTCTAACGGCAGCGGCTCAGGAAACTGCGTTACACCATCCGACTCGCCTCGCTGTCTGCCTGACCCCCTCTCTCACGTCCATTTCTTCCCTCTCCTCGCCGCTCTTTCTCGCTCCTTGCGTTTTTCTCAGTCCTTTTTGAATTCGAAACCACTGTTTTCCTAGTGATTTATATGACTCGGAGGTTTGTTCATCCTCATTCATTTATCCCCATACAGTCTTCGGCCTTTTACCAGGGCCAACATAATCTCCTTCCTGCCTCCCCGCGAGCTTGCTCACTGTCGAGACAGTGTTCGTTTTACTACAAGAATAAATGTTCATTCCCTATGTTACCGGAATCCTTTTCCGCTGGCCTGCCCGCTCAACTCCAGGGTTTTTGCCTCACTGGCGCAACTGATCATTCCGAGAGATATTTCAGGTAAATATAATCAACCTTTCAACTTCCATGCTTCCTGCTCTTCCTTTAGGCTACACTCTGTGCTACACACTAATGTTTGCACCGTGATAGAACGCCTGAAATTGCCGAAGCGTTTTATTGACATACAAACTTTTGGGCTGATTTGTATAGGGCCTGTGATTGGTTTGGTTCGTCAATTAGCGTATTTACATTTGGAACGATCAATATAGATGAACTGCAGGTGTGAATGCATGACTTTCCGCATGAACCGGTAAAAACTCATCCCCCAGATGTTGCCCCTCTCCCGTCTGTTTAAAGGGGAACTTCACTCAGTCTACGGTTCTTATCGAGTTTCTTTGTGAACTGAGGTAGGCAACCCCGCCATACTCTTTTACAGAGTCGTACATGATGGGGAAAGTGGTTTAGGCCTTGTAGGGGCTTCCCAGCTCTTCACTGAGGCAGGCGTGTTGTCTAACCGACGCGTGAAATTTTAGGCACTGTCCTGTGTTGCTGCGCGTGCAGGCTTGGTGGTTAATCAACATAGCTTTGATATGGTGACCATCATTACTTAACCGACGTATAACACTTCTTCATTCACTTGCCAAAACGAAAACGAATTTCGGGGCTCAGAAGATGGTCATTTCCGCTAGACCCGCTCGGACGCCCAACAGTCCATGTCAAACTATGCACGCCGATGGGGCGTGGCACTCGCTGGCAAAATATGGAGTCTGAGGTCTGCTGCTGTACTGCTTCCGTAACTCCACCTACTGTTTAGCTTTTCTTTGTCAGCGTTGACGGGGTTATATTAGGTGAATCCATAGGAGGCACATAGTAAAACAAGTAGGCTGATACTGTAAGACAAACGAGTAGTCGGATTTTACGAATATGCAGCCGTGGGTCCGGTCTCGGCAGAAACTTCGCATGGAGCTGGAAACCAGTCTGACGGCCTATAAAGTCGCAAGTTCTGAGAATATTACGACATGCCAGGTGGGCTTCTCCTGTCATCTGGCTCAATCTGCGAGCTTCCGATGGGTATTTCTTGTGGCAGGGGACTACCTGTTGTTCCAGGCATCGCAGAAATTCGGACTTCATGCTGCTTCACGCAGTCCCTCCGGTGAGCTGCTGCTTAACCTCGTTTTAGTGTCCTGGTGGGCTACCATCCGCGTACAGTTGATTGGACTTCAAGTTTTATCCTAGTTTGCTTACTGGTGGTTGGTTTTATGTTGCTTATCCCAACAACGTACGCATGCATTTCCTAAAACCGAAAGCAACAGTTATAGGGAAAGTTTTGCGTAAATGTTCAACAGCAAATTTACTGTACTTTACCAATACAATGGATTAGCAGGACCGCCCACAATTACCTTTTGCTTCCTCCATGAACTGCGATGCCGGCTTGAAAAGACATCTTTCGAGAGCTGATATGTCTGCACTTCCGATCTGTGTGTAACTTTGGTAACAGAAGGCATCATGAGGCTTAGGTATGACGAACGTTTACATCTGACTTCGCTATCACGTTTGTTCGACCATTAAACGATGACTGAAAGTATCCACCTGTGTCAATTGATACAGCGTAGGCTGCGGTAAAGTTGATTAGGAGGGTTGGTGTTTAGATGCACATTGTTTTATTTCATAGAAACAATCCTAACGGTGCATCATTACGATAGGCAAAGTTGACTTTTTCAGGGCGATAGTTTGAAACTAAGGCTGCCTTACTGGTTAAATGTATTTAAGGGTTGCAGTTATGCGAGATTTTTTTAAAGTGTATTTGGTGAGGGTGATGGGCAACGCCTTTGTTTACAGATGGTTTACATGCCGGTGTGTCATATGCATCTGTGTACGTACTCTTAACAACATACACTATACAAATAGTATTCACAAAATATAAGTAGCATTGATTTTACCAATGGCTCATGTCTGGAGTTGACGTGGTATTACTTTGGGTTAAATCGTCGAGGGAAAACAATGGACACGTTTAATTTTCCAGGTGATCCTTGAAAAGCTCTAGAAGCGTCCCTCCACTACTAATTGCGGGAGATCATTCCACTGTTTTAATACTCGTATGAAGAATTCAGAGCAGGAGTTTAGCCTGGACATTTTCGTGCGCAGCTTCATTTCGTGTCCACAAAAATGAGGTGAGAGGTGCCAGTGAACCAACCCTTGCTGAAGGTCGTGCATTATCTTGTAAGCTAAGATAAGATCACCTCTTTGCTGCCTGTAACACGCAATATATTTAGGCATTCCAGTTTCTGTATATAAGAGTGGTATTCTAGATGTCTTACTAGCTTTGTTGCGCGATGTTGCACTTTCTCGGGATATATTTTGCGAGCCGTAACCTCCAAGCCTGTATGCCATATTTTAGGTGAGGTCGAACGAAGGTTCCGTAGACTACCAAAGGGGTCTTCGTCGAAAGACCTTTTGATAGCTTGTAGTACTCGCATGGCGGTGTTTGCAGCCTGGACGCATTGCATTGGTGGCTTCCGATTGCTCCGTATCCAAACACTGAGGTCTTTCTGTGAAGATTGGATGGGAATTTGAGTGTCGTTCAGGTACTAAGGCCTCACATTGTCAGTTGTAAGATAATTAGTTGAACGCTGGTGGGGAACGGCACACTTTTGAACATTGAAATCTAGTAGCCATTTCTCGGACCATGTTTGCAGTCTGCGCAGATTATTTTGCAGAGCATTCTGATCGTTGGGGTCTTTAATGACTCGTCAGAGCTTAACGCCATCGGCAAACATGATCATACTGCAGTCCAGTTTCTGAAAACTGTCATTTACACAAAGAAGGAAAAGTAGGGGACCAAGAACAGAGCCTTGAGGAACGCCACTAACCACGTTCACCCGATTGGATTTTATCCTCTCCGACGCAGATGCTTTGTTTTCGACAGATCGGAAGTGTGAATATCCAGTTCAGAAGCTTACTCCCTGATGCAAGGACGCTCAATTTATGTAAAAGGCGTTGATGGGGCACGCTGTCAAAGGCTGCGGAAATCGATGTTCGCTACATCTATGTCTAAGCCTCCTTTTAAAGCACTGGTCCAGACTTCGAGAGATGTCAGCAGCTTTGAAAGACAGGAGCACCCTTGCCAAAAATTCTGTAAGATGTCATTTTCATCACAAAACTACAGTACAATGACTTCCATTGTTTTACAGGAAAGGCAAGTCAAGGTCTAAAGCTGTTTGCAGCCATCTGACTACCGTCCTTATTTAAGAGATTGATGTTGGCTGTCTTCACAGCGAAGGCAAGCTCACCGTTCTCATGGAGAGCTCGAACAGAGATGAAAGAGCCATTACTAGTTCAGTCGATAGTTCTTTAAGTATCAGCCCGGGGATCCCATCCGGTTCAGGAGACTTGTCTGGCTTGATTTGGTTGAAGACCCGTCTGACTTCTGCTACTGAAAAGACAACGGTTTCAATGACAGCCGTATCTTCACTGATTACAAGTTCCGGATTGTCATCAGATGACTCCTGTTAACGAAGATCTAAAAAACTGAGACAGTAGCTGTACTTTCTGTGGCTATCCTTTCGACTCGAAATTTCGTCCCAGTGCTTTCGCCGACTGTGGATGTACCCATAAATATTTTTCGGGCATATTGTGGCTTCTGTTGTCAGTTCACGCTCCAAGGTACTTCTAGGAATCCGTATTTGCTTACGGTATTCCTTTCTTTGCTCTTTATATTCGGCAAATGATATGGGATCTTGAATTTGAAAACACATTTTCTCCAGTCTCTGCCTCTTCTTTATGTCTCTTTTTGATGGTCGGATTGATCCATGGAGGTCGGGCCCATGGTCTTATTGTTTTCACTGGGCAATGAACTTCAATTAGGCGCCCTATAATCCCTTGGTAATACCGCTATCTGTCTTATTGACTAACCAGGTTTCCGCGGAAGCAGCACGTCTCATTGCATCCAAATCCCCTTTCCAACTGTTTCTGCGTCTTTTTATTGGCGGTTGTGAAGATAGGAGAGAATACACGCAGGTAAAAGCAATATGGTCACTTAACCCTAGTGGCGGTTGTGAATTCACTTCCCTTATGACTCCTTCTTCTTTACTGAAACCGAGATGTAAACAATTTGATCGTTTACCATCTCTCAGCCTGGTTCCGAACTATATGTGCTGGGTGACGTATTCGTCCAGAGAAAATTTGCGTAGTTTATAGTCGAATGAATGCTGCAACCTTTACTGCGGGGCTATTCCAACCTATGCCAGATGCGCTGAAGTCACCCAGTATTAATATATTATCCTGCTGGCATATCAATTTCAATGAGTTTAGAAGTCCCACGTCATCGCTTTCTTTCGAGCCAGGAGTCCGGTAGAAAACACATAGGTTGAGCGCCCGCAATTGTTTTATTCTACGTTGGTGGAAAGCTGTCCTACAAAGCTGACTACACCGTAGATTTGACAGAAGTGGCATTCGTTAAGGGTCACCAATATCGAAGTCGTGAGGTCGACAACACGAAGGCCTCCTAAATCAGAATTCGGAAGACGGATTAAGTAGGACAGAGCTTACAAGGGGCCCTGCAAGCTGTTGCCGCTAGCTCTCTCGTCCCGCCAGTTGTTGGTGTGTTGTTATTGTTGTGTGTTGAGATTCCCAGACGCAAACCGTGTGTCCTCTGTCGCCTGCAGCCAATTAGTGAACTGATGCAGTTTGATTGGCTACGAGTCCTCGTGAGTCTAGAACCAAGGCTCGCATGGCTCCAGCCGCGAACTGACCAGAAGCATAAGGCGGACAGAAGGACAATGCGCGCGGCACCCGGTACGAGTCGATCAAGAGCGTAAAACAAAGGTTGTCAGGCGCCAATATGCACGGTTTGACAGGCGAAGGTATGATGAGTCAGCGGTGGCGGCACTGGTCGTGGAAGCAGACTGCCACAAGAGAACGACTGATTCGCCTAGGCCGCTTACACGATTGCTGTCGCGCTCGCTGTTGGTATTTCGACCCGAGGGAAGGCGGCCGGTTCGAATACCCAACTGACTGGAGCAGTAGAAACGCATTCAAGCGAATACTGTGTGAAATTTCCTTGGTACAATTGCATAAGATTCTACAAAACCTTAATCAGCGGAAGAGGTCAATGCATATCGCTGCAGACAAATCTCCAAAGGTAAGCGTGTTAAAAATATAAGCTACTAACTATATATCAGTAGCCGGTGTTTTGCTGTGCACAATTAAACAAAGGTTGTAGTTCCAGCTTTTTCGGGAGTCAAAAAGAAAAGGCATCTCACCCTCAGGACAGCCCGGCTGACGCAGTTCGTTTAGATTTTACATGAAGTAGTCCGTCAGAAAACATGAATTTAGGGGTTACTTTCGAAATTTGGACGTGTGGGGAAAGTTTTTAAATCCTTTGACGTCAGTTTATAGCGATGGACCACTGTCAATTGAAGTTTCGGATGTGGTCAGCTAGGCGTATGGGTCTGCATTTGTTTTTTTCCCTAGCGGATGATGAATTCATGTGTGGCCGACACATGCTCTTGGAAAAGCGTGCGAAAGGTCCGGAAGGCATGATTTGAACATATCGGATGTGTGAAAGAATGGAAAGAATACGAAGGGAAGTGCGCTCTCGGACAGTCACCTGCCATTATAGAACAGCGTACACCTATTTGCGTGCTCCTATTTGGCCGTAGCTAAATGTGCTTGCACCACATTAGCAATGGTAACCTATAATTCTGGGAATGTCTGCTACTAAATCTGACAAATATCTATAATAAAATATGCACTGCAATCTTATGTCAACCCACGTCTTCGTGCTGGAACACCTAAAATTGGATCACCTTGTTGAAGTACAGACCACCGGCGGTAGACTTTCGCAAATATTTTTTAGCTGGTGTGGTATATTTACATGTGGCGTTTTTGCAATTAATGAATCAGGTTCGTCTGGTGAAATCCAATATTCACTTTATTTTGCATTATTGCTAAAAATTCTATTTAGTCTAAATTGTTTTGATATTAAATACTTTGTTTCCACAAAATATTTTTTATACAAAATACAAGTTCTTGCGACAATGCTTCTGCTTGTTTTAGAAAATTTCATCATATATGCTCTTGGTTTAGGTAAGTCGCATATCCGTACGTTTGATATTGTTTAAGTTGATTAAAATGAGCTAAAACGCTTTCTGTAAATGGAGTAGAATGACTAGTTGGGACAGAGTGCTATCTTACATTGAAAAGAACAGTTCGAAACTTCGAGTACACACTCATGATTCAGCTACATACGTATGAGTCAGAGGAGAATGAGGCGATCGAAGGAACAGAAATCTGACTCGCCTGACGTTTCAGATTCTCTCTGCAAATAATAATCAGAGGTCCTCGTTGCCGAGAGCAAGGAACCCGCGGGGATGGAGTATTTATAGGGCTCATTTGCTATACACCCACGTTCCTGTCGCAATTAGCATCCGCCATATGCGTCATTGGTGGTCTATTTGATACAATGATTGTTAGTTTGACCGCGTTCAAGTAACTGCTTGCCCTAATTAATAACCGCTGATAATTACTGGTGTGAGAACTATCCAGAAATTGTGTTCACTGATATTCGCACTGGGGCTAATAATTGCTCGCTCACCTCCACGTTTATAACTTTTCTCTGCAACCGTCTCTGTTGCTGGGTACGTGTTAGACTCCGGAACACAGAAACAAGCGTCTTGTTCCAGCGATTGTATCCTTTTATCCTGAACTTCTTCATGGAACTCGCATCCTCGTTTCGATTGGCCGTATGATTCTTTGACCTTGCTAATAATCGAATCATCAGCGGACTCTGAACGCTTATTCATAAAACAGAATAAAATGACTGTTGGTGAGTTCACAGAACTTTGTGCACACAAAAATCAAGGAGTGTCTGGAACGTAGACAACAATTCGATTTGGAATTAAAATTCCGTTTTCTGGGAAGGAAATTTCAATAACGCTGAAGAATTTAGAGAATACAGGAGAGCACACGTCTTTTATATGAAAAATAAATGAATTCAGAAGCATTAAACAAATAGACAGGAATTACATACCACTTAATAAATATTATTTCTGAGCGAGAATTTGGAGGCTGGGGAAGAACGCGACACCAATCGCAATCTATCAGGAATCAGCGGTCATTTCAAATAGTATTTTTTCTATGCGTTGATAAATGCTCACTTAACGCTAATGGAACTCACCCACGAGCTTAGCCAGCGGTAGCTAGTATATTGTAAGCAGAAAGACATAACCGATAAAGACAAGGGAGACTGAAATGGCTATTTCGGGCTCATTAGCCGTCGTCAGTCAATCATACCGGACCGCAGGCGCGCCGCCCGAGGCTCGAACACGCAACCTGTTGATCAGAAGTCCAACGATTTTACCATTGAACCGCAGGCTCGTTGTCTTGCCGGTTTCGGTCGGAAATACTAACATTTGTTGATGAACGCTCACTTGACAGACAACTGAGAGATTTTGGTCAAGGTTTATCAGTTTAAGTTCATTCTGTCTTAATAGCTGTTCATCAATAAGATACGTACATAAACTTCGGTTATTTCTGAAAATAAAGCTCCGCAAAATGATCCTAATTTTCTTAAGTATGCTCCTTACTCATGTTCCTTATGGCGCTCAAATGCGGAAAACTTCGCTTATATAGGAAGCACGATGTCGCGCAACACCAGAATCGATGACGAGGTTGCCCAACGGATCTCAAAAGCTAGTCAGGCCTTCGGCCGGCTGCAGGCCTCCGTGTGGAATCGCCACGGTATTCACCTGAAGATGTACAAGGCCGTCGTCTTGACGACGCTCCTTTATGGAGCGGAAACCTGGACCGTCTACTCGAACCAAGCCAGGAAGCTGAATCATTTTCATCTCAGTTACCTCTGCAGAATACTGAAGCTGAGATGGCAAGACAGGATCCCGGACACGGAAGTCCTGTAGCGGACCGGAATCCTCAGCATTCACGCCATGCTGAGGCAAGTGCAACTGCGATGGAGGGGCCACCTGGTGAGAATGGACGACGAGTGACTACCCAAACGACTTTTCTACGGAGATGTCGCATCGAGTGCTCGCCGACAGGGAGGTCAAATACGACGCTACAAGGACACTTTGAAGAAATCGCTGAAGCAACTGCAAATCTTCCCGGCAACCTGGGAGGACCTCGCCCAGGTTAGACCGGCATCGAGAGTATCCATGAAGACTGGTTCAGCAATCTATGAGGCCAACCTGATCGCCGCCGCCAAGGCCAAAAGAGCGGCACGAAATTCACCAGTGCCCCGGACCAACACCGTCGATACCCAGGCCCTGTCAACATGCCCGCGCTGTCAACGCATCTTCGGCGCGGGAATCGGCCTGGATGGACCTCTTCGGACGCAATGCACCAAAAATCCGACAGTTCCAACTTTTACGTCAAATTCTGCCAACCCTCTTTCTGACTCCCCCACCCTCACTCCTGGCATCAATTCCATTACTCCCACCATCATAGAGACCATATCCATCTACTCATCGCCTGTTACCCCCACCACCGCCTTCGCCTTCACTACCATCACCACCACAATCAGCGATGGCGACTCTCTCCTAAACTGTCCTCAATGCGACCGCGCATTCACCTCACGCATTGGCCTGGTCGGTAACTTGCGAATCCATCGTACAGAGACTGGTGGACCAGTGCCTGGAGCACCAACACACAGCAGAGATCGCCGCCTCCACTACCCACACTGTCCTCGCGCATTCACTCATCGCATGGGCCTATTCGGTCACATGCGCATCCATGACAGCGGAATTCACAACAAAGCCGACAACACCGATACACCATGCACACCCTCCGCTCCTGCCATTCTTACCACCACTGCCACCCCCACTACCATGAATGACATCCCCCAGCCTCTACCGATTTCTCCTGCCCACACTGTGCCCGCACCTTCAACTCACGCATCGGCCAAGTCGGTCACCTGCGAATCCATCGCACGGAGGCTGGTGAACCAGTGCCTGGGGCTCCGAAATACAGTCGACGCGCCTGCCTACACTGCCCTCACTGCTCCCGCTTATTTACACACCACATGGGCCTAATAGGACACATGCGCCTCCACGACAACCTGCGGTAACCCACCGGAGGCTAAGTCACATCAGCGCACGCCATCTACACTAATACCTAGACAACACGCTCACAATCATCTTAATATACCTGATAAAATCAAGGTCGTCCTAGAAACCGTGGTTTTGAAAACTGCCAATCTGACGTTTACACAAGACCACGCCGTCGGCCCAGTGTATGTGCTGTGTGTGTCGAGTGGCTGACCAGTGGACTGGGAGTCAGACGGCGATGGCTCCTCCATATCCCTTGAGTAAGTAAATCCTGGTGTGCGTTATGGGGGCCAGGTCGTGCTGTGGCGCACAAAGACGGGTACGCCGACGCGTCAGCCAATGCGCCCACTCTCACATCAGACAACTGACTGGCTCGGATGGTGGTCTGATTGTGGGGGTGGGGGAGAGAGTAAGGTTACCAGCTCAGCGCACTTTCCTCACTGTAAACAATCTGACGCGCTTGAAACTATCACGGTGCGCTAAAAGCCGTGGCTTGGAAGGTTGCCAACTGACGGGATAACTCGGACCGCGTGGTCAGCCCAATGGCTGTTTTGTGTGGAGTGGCTGACTGGCGGACTGAGAGTCAGGCTGCAATGGCTCCTTCTTAATGTGGCCTTTATGGCACTCCCACTCCGTGGGATCCAAGCCAGGTGTGGTGGTACGCCCAGGGGGGCTCCGGACGCGCCAGCTACCTCCATCCTCTCCCGCCTCCGGTCTTCTTGACTCTGTCACGACACTGCTCTCATGTGGATGAGGAGGAGAGAGTGCAGTAGATGCAGCACATGTCTAGTATCACTTTTAATTAAATCACGCTCAAGTCAGCGTCCCTGCACCACCTGGTGTGGAGCATACGGAAGACCTCGTCGTAATCGACGGTCGAACTGTCGTATGTTTGTATGCGTGCATTTATATGTATAATTTAAACAATAGGCATCTCGAGATGTATAAATTGAATGAAATAAACTTTTTGCGAAAGTAAAATGTAATGTTTTGTAGATGATCAAGGCTGGTTCCTCAGGTTATCGTCAGACATGTAGTAAATGTTTAAAAAAATTATAATTGTAAACGCACCGGAAATATCGATGCTCTTTTTCATTTTCACTGATAGGTCATCGCTATGGGTTGCCCTTTCGTTCAGGTTGGCTGTAGCCTCTTCCCTTTTCCTTTCCTTTTATTATGCAAAATGTCCAAATCGGTCGGTCAATTAATGCGCCTGCCATTGCAGAGCATCGCCAAATTTAGATAGGCGGGAATCATGAATGCGGTTTTGTCTGAGACCCACATTTTTTCCCAGATCCCAGTGTAGGCAGAACAGCATTGGAAAAAATTATCTCGCCTCTTTACTGCCAAGTAACCTTTGTGTATGCATTTAGAGGCCAATATTTTTGTTTGATCACATTACCTGAATGTGAATTTTCCACTTAATGCCTATGAATAACGATTGTCAAGTTTTGCTACAGCCTAGCCTGTGAGAAAAATGCGCTGTTCACGATAGCCTAATGTACAAACATTTATCATTCTTACACCGAGCCAAAACATTAAGGACCGAAAATCCATACAGATTTAAAATTGGATCAGGACTCCCCGATGATACCAAATTGCATCTCCTTACGGTGAAGACGTGATTGACGCGTTCATATCTAATGCCTATTGCAGTCTTCCGCCATACCTTCTTTTGAAGGGACGGGACCTGCAGCCCTTCTGACGTAAAATTAATGCTTACTTAATTGAAATCACTAAAAGACATGATTCTCTATGTTTCTTAGATCAAACAACAGAAACAGTGATTCATTTTACACAAAAAATTGATGTTCATTTGTAAATGGTCTTAAAATAGCAGTATTACTCAGGAAATTCAGTAAACCTGTCATCGAGAAGCGCAAAAGGAATGAATTTGAAACTTGCTGTTTCAAAAAACATATACTAACTTGCGATCTTAGAGTTCAAATTTTTATCAGAAAATCCTACAGCTAATGAAAGTTCCACAATCGAGAGTAGTACTGCGCTACTGTTCTGTACTATCGCTCGAAGAACGAAGTGCCTTGTCAACCCTCAAAACTGACCAAAGGGGCCCCACTATGATTTTAAACAAAGCAGTCTACGGTGAAAAGATGCTATCACGGTTAAAAGATAGGTCAACCTATAAACAACTTACCACAGACTCTTCCATAGCGCAAAATGAAGTCTCAAGGAAATTTTGAAAGGCGGAAGCCCACAGCGACTAAACACAATCACTTTTTCCAGGCCTGTTTGCAATTCTAACATTTTCACACATATGCTGCACGTTTGACAACGACCTACCGAAACAGTGTAGAAAATGTAAAATAAAAACGTTTTTGCCTTTCACAAAGAAATTTTTAATTCAACTTATATTTCTTTGGGAGCCCTTTTCGAATTCATATATGCACTCATCCCAGTGTATGTTTCCCGTGACTATCCGAATCATTAAAGCGGGCACGCTTTCGTTGTCAGAAACAAGTATCATTCATAGTGTGGGTGAGTGCTAAGTTATGTTATGTCACAATCTATTCACGCAAAACATCAGTTGCAACGATCTAACTTGGCATATTTAATTCTGCCTTGTCTGTTCGCAATGTGCAGAATGGGTGCAGAGAAAATAGTAAAATTTGGCTGCAGAAAATAATTAGCTAATGATTGTTGGGCTATTTACCGGTATCAATAACTTGCTTATATTGTGTGGAAGCAAAGATCTTTATATTAATAAATCATAAAACCACCTGGGTGTGCGTGAGGCTTTGCAAAATATTGCAGATATTTTCTCCTTTCCCAGATAGTCAAAACGTTTTAATTACACTTTTGGGGGTCGGGCCATAAATGTGGTTAAATCTGAAAAAGCGTATATTGCATTGCTCATAGCTGTCTCTGTAACCTTTAGTGAAACACAAACGAATTCTTCGCAAATCATAAAAATTAAACTGTTATTAAGTAACTTCCGTATAAAGATAAGCAACGCAGGAGTAAATATTATTTCCGTTTGGGTTACATGCAAAAAGAATTTAAGCGGAAATAGGATGATGAGGTATAGGAGGTTTAAATGCTCTTTAACTCATGGCGATAAGTTTATATGTGCCTGTTTTAACGGATATTAATGTAACCAGTAAAAATGCAACCTCCTGCACAGGGATCTGATAAGTGTTAATAGTCTTTATTTTCCGTGGTGAGCATTCATCAACGAATGTCAATATCCACGCGGTTTCTCACACCTTCGAGTTTGTTATTAATAAAACTTTACGAATAAGCGTGCAAGTCGGTTAAAAGACAGGCGGGAAATTATTGAAGCCTGGTTCTCTGATCATAAATCAGCCAATCAATTTATCAATTTTGCGCCGGTATATTGAGCCATGCGCTGTCATTGCTTTCTGATAGGCAACTACCTCCTATAACTGTCCACTGTTCTGTTGTCGCTTTTATCTCTCACGCTCAACTTCTGCATGCGTTTGAAAGCACACAAAAATAAAACAAATGTTTCTGGTGCTGCAAAAGTTGTCCTAAATAAATGCCGGTATCGCATCATATGCCCCAACCATAATTCGAAGGTTTGTAGCAGAAAGCTTAGGTTGATTAATAGCCTTTATGCTTAAACTTTCCCACACAGGATACCTGTGCCTCAAAAATGCCCTCTACGGATGCTAAAGACGTCACCACCTCTCGGAATGGAGATGTGTTTTCCCGCCCCGATTTCTGACAACATGCAATCAAAGTTTACTTCTTTCGTATTGAGGCAAACCTTCACTCTGCCAAGTTAACACGGGTTGGTTGAGGCTTATAATTTAACAAGTGCAGACCTTGTTACGTGGCCCTACACCTTCTGCTCCATATATTAAGTTTAAGGCCGAGCTTCTCCGTCAAACCTCCGTTTCAGATGGCCCGAGTTATCACGCACTAGTAAAAGAGGAGGCCTTAGATGATCGCAAGCCACCAGAACTCCTGCGTCGGATGGGTTCTCTTGTCGGGAACATGACTATCGACGAAAAATTCTTTAAGGAGATGTTCTGCGAACATCTACCGGTCGCACATTCTACGCCTGTGACAGCAAGAGTAACAGCCGTTTCTTAGTCGATCCTGGTGCTCAAATCAGTGTCACTCCTCTTACCCCACCGACCGACGTTGTCCAAACCATGGTCCTTTCTTGCAGGCCGTAAACTCTTCCCCCATCGCAATCCCTCTCCCTCGTAATAGGTCTCAGGCGACTCTTTCCTTAGATTTTCTTCGTGGCTGACGTTCCAACCACTATCCTTGGGGCTGAATATAAATCCGCTTTTGGCCATCTGGTTGACTGCAGGCAAATAAGCCCCCATGCTCGCGCAACTACCCTCTCTGTCAAGGGCTTTCACCCACCTCCCGTTTTCAACCACCTAGCTGTCCATGACCAAAACCCCGGCTGTCCATTTCGTGAACTTTAAGCCAAATATCCTCGTCTTACTAAGCCACACTTTTCTGATTCCTCATTGCCCCCTGATATAGTCTATAATATAAGAACGAATGATCCACCCCTTTTCTCTCGCCCCCACCCTATTGCTTTCACCTGTTCTGCGGCTACCGAAGCCGAATTTGATCACATGTTGTAGTCGAAAAGTCCCTGGGAATCTCAATCGCACGTGATTCTTTAACCACAAACGGATAATGGGTGGCCTCGCGGCGATTATAGAGCCTTAAAAATGTCACCATCCTTGACATCTACCCTGCTTCGAATCTTACGGATTTCGTCGGTGCTCTGTTCGGTAAGTCTGTCTTTTCGAAGATTGACTTGGTCTGTGTGTTTCATCAGATCCCGATAGCGCCGGAGGACGTTTCGAAGACAGCTGTTACCACCCCTTTGGCCTCTTTGAGTTCCTGCATATGCACTTAGGACTCCGCAACGCTTCTCAGACATTCCAGAAATGCGTAGATAGAGTGCTTCATGGCCTACCCCTTTGTCTACGACTATATCTACGATCTCTTAGTGACAAACTCCACCACTGAAGAACACATGGAACATCTCACAATGGTGTTTGACCTCCTTCAAAAATTTGGCACTGTCCTCAAACCATCCAAGTGTGTCTTCGGTGTGTCTTTTGTCACCTTTCTTGGTCGACAGCAGGGGTATCCACCCTCTCCTTTGGAAGCTTGCAGTCATCCATTAAGTCCCGCCTCCTTCCAAAAGTTAACTGCAGTGATTTCTATGCACGGTGAATTTCTACCACTGGTTCCTCCCTACCTGTGTCCACATCATTCTGCCGCACACGAATCTCCTCTTTGATCCCAAACATTCGTTCGAATTCACTGCAGACGCCCTAGTTGCTTTTGAGAAGGTAAAGGCTGCTCTGGCCAATGCCACTTTCCTGAGGTATTTTGCCCCCAATGTTTCCATCTCCCTCCGAGTTAATGTCGCCAACGTTGCGAAATGCTCCGGATACCGTCACGTTGACAGTGACGCGCGCCGTCATCCCATAATGAAACTGACGCACCATGAACGTGAAGCGCTCATGACAGCCGAATTTGTGCATGAGATTCCACAGTCCGTCGCGATTCACCGTGTCAAAGGCTTTCGTCAGATCCACGAAGGTAGTGTATAGGTGAGTTCGCAGCTCAAGAATCTCCTCTATTGTCCCAAGCATTTTCCCTCACTGTTTCTGACAAGCTAAGGCTGCACTGGCCGATGCCATACTCCTGATGCATTCTGTCCTCAGATGCTCACATCTCCCTCATGGTTGATGCCTCCAACGTTGCAGTCGGTGCGGTTCTTCAGTAGCACCTTGCAGGTCAAATCCAATCCTTCGTTTTGTTCTCCAGGAAGTAGGCACCTGCCAGATTGCACTACAGCACGTATGGAAGGGAACTTCTTGCCGTCTAGTTCACAGTGAACCACTTCCAGCACTTCCGTGAGGATAGGGACTTTACCGTATTAACGAATCATAAGCTCCTTAGCTTCACCCTCAAGTCCAATTCCAAGAGGATTTACCCCCAGGATATTCATTAAGTGGACTACATCTCGCAGTTTACGTAAGGCACCTGCCATAAAGACAAGACACGCAATAAGGTGGGTGACGCTCTTTCCAGGAGCTCCATTGCTCACTGACAACTTTCTCCTGGTATCGACCTCGCTGTGATGGCTGCTGAATATCGCCGTGTTGATTTTCCTTGTTTCCGGAGCTGCAACTCCAGGAGCTGCCACTTATTACTGGCAACGGCACATTCTATATGATGTCCCCACTTCATCTCGTCTTCCTTTTATACCACCATCTCTTCGCCGCAAAGTTTTTTCCGCCCTGCCCAACCTATCTCACCCTGGGAGTCGAGTAACCTACAAACTGGTTTTCGAACACTTCGTCTGGAGTGGGATGTACAAGGTCTTTAAAGCTTGGACGCGGGCTCTGAAAGATTTCGTTTGTCTGCGTTAATTATGCCCAGGGAGAATGCGAGTGCGAAAAAGCCCGGCTTACCGGTAGAAGCAAGAATGTGACTTAGAGGAAGCAGTTGAGGCGAAGGGAACACAGTCGCTCAAAGAAGAGCCTGATTCGTTCGATGTTTCAAAATCTCACTAGAAACCATCAGCATCCATATCTGCCTCTCTAGCCGATTATAAAGTCCATTGTTAATCTGAAATGCAAAACAAAATACATTTGCTTCGGCAATCGTATCTCATTCTCCTGAATGGCTCAGTATCATGTGTTAAAAAACGGTTGGAAAATATGAATAAGGAAGGCATCTGTATTCTAGTTGATCCAGGTGATCGCGTGTCTCTTCTGTGTGAGTCAGCCCTTTTTGCTACAGTGGGACAGGGGTCGACATGTACCAGGCACACGCCTGAGAAAATTTACAAAGGGAATAACGGTACCGTGCTTGGTTTTATTTTTTACACTTCTAAAGTTGATTTTGAAATTCCGACTACAAGCAACTGAGAAAAGGAGATGTTCGAACTTCCAAACAAAAAATCTATACTGCAGTTCACTTAATGTGCAGTTACTGAGAAACGAGGAAATTCGTTTTTTACGAAACGTTGTTATTTTTTGGTTAATAGATTTTAGCCATGTTTGCAATAGGATTTTACGGAAATCAATTATCTATCATATGCATCGTAACTGAACAAGTAGACTGAATATATGCACGATCACTCTAGCTGAGCGCAAGACATTTGACATTTCATAACTAGCTGCTAACGGAAACATGTATGCCATAGGCTAAAAATGTCTGTTCCTTTGGTAGCATAAGTTGCCAGTGCAACTGGGTGGCCTGTCGTTATAATTGACCTCCTGTAGGAGCCTGTCCTAGATTGTTGCTATCATATTAGGGGAATGTTCTTTGTGGGACACCCGAAAGTCATGGGAACCTATTCAAGACAAAAGTGGGATCACAGTTTTCAACAGAGACACAAACAGACCGCGTGACGTGAGAAAGAATAAAAGGGTAACTGCAGCTAAAGTGTGTGCCTGTGTGATGATGAATGTAAAAATAACTGCAGAAGGAGGAAGTAAAACTTACTGGCAATAAATCCTCAATGATGATAATTCTTACAATATTTTTATCCACAGGGAGTCCCGGTGTTGGCAGACAAAGACGTGAGTATTGCTGTATAACCCACAGACAGATATCCTGATATGTGTACGAGGTGCATTAATCAGCCGGGACATAAATTTATGTGGGGAAGGTTTTAAAGACCTTGTTTGTTGCGTGTGGAGTACACTATGGGATTTTTAAAGATAATTATTAAAATCTCGCACGCAAATTCTGGAGGGAGATTAATAAGGCTTTGCAGGAATAGTCCTCAAACTGATGCAACTTGACTAAAAACGGTGGTTGCATTCACTCCATATCATTACTCTCATTTACGGGAAAGGAAAGGTTAATCTCATTATACTTTGGTAAATACTGAACATATAAGAGTGCAAAAATATTCTTAAAAAAAGTTTTTCCAGGTGGCTTCAGGAGAGGGGCCGCGACCTAACAGTTGGCAGTTAAGTAAGATGACTTGGAAAAGCCAGCACTATGCGTTTTTATCACAAATGGCCATAAGAAAATGGAAAAATCCTCAAATTTACGTGCTTTAAGTTGAGATTGGACCGGGTTTTTGATCGACTCTTGAAAATCAGAAGAGTACAAAGTATGTGGAGCATCCAAGAACTGCCAACCCTAGGAGCCAATGGCACAAAATGCTCTACTGAGGTGAAGCATCCATTTTATCGCATAACTCACTACTCGAATTATTATAGTAACGTTTATTTTACCCAGGTGACTACTTCAACTGGACAGGAGGATGATTCACCTGTCTGCAGATTAGAAACTGCACTACTTTGATAAAGGCCTCAGTTAAATTATAATTATTACCCGTGTGATAAAAAAAGTTCTGCTTGACAGGGGAAACGATAGGTAGATTTACTCAGTATACGTCCACCTATTCTGGGGGCCTTATACCGATTTCTAAGGAGAGGAGCACTAGTGTCAATGTTAGGGTTAATTTAGGATTTGGATTGAGTTTATGTTTCGGGCTGAATGAAGATTATGGATATTTTTGGGAGAAGGGTAATAACATGGGAATATCAACACTTCCTCTCATTTCGCGCAAGATCACCGGGGGCTGGTGGTTCCTATTCATGTATCGTTTCAGAAATTTAAGCTCAGGAATTATGCCCGAAGCTTCGAGAGGAATGAACTGGCCAGCATCATAGAAACGGAGAAAAAAATGCTTATTAGGACAGCAGTTGTCGCGATTTGAACATAGCTGACCTTCAGCTTATCCTTCTAACGGTCGTAGTTGGAGGTTTTATCAAGAGACATCACGGTAGGAGTGACTCCTGCAACGACTAACGCGGTGGATTGGCTGCACCAAATGGGCTGAAGGTCAGATCAGGACATTGTAGGCGTTATTGAGTACCTGCACTCATAACAAATGCCGCATATGGGGATTGTGACGGGAGAACTAGACTCAGGTTCAGGCCACGCTATACCCCTGCCCCCGATCCAGCCTCCAGTCTTCTTGACTTTGTCTTGACGCCAGCTCAAAGTGTGTGAGGGAGGTTGGTAATTCGAAAGTCACACTCTCGCTGTGCCTACCTTGGTAAGGGGAACACAGTAATCCTCGATAATAACGACGGTCAAACTTACAGGAATGGATGCATGATAAAGCAGACATCGAAGAGGCTTTTCAGTGGAGCCTCCATTAAATCTGCATGAGCATTAACCTGCGAAGACGTTTTGCAGTGCCGTCAGGTCTGGATGTCTAAAACCACCCAACTCTCCTTCCAAGAAATTGGTCCACCCTGGTAGCTGCATAAAAAAAGTTATATATAAGGAGTGCAACTTTTCATAGAGTTGTTTTGCAGTTACCCTACCGCTGAGAAGCAGATGGCAACCGAGGATGATGTGCCATCATCCATCATTGTTTCAATTCTTTTTGAAAATTATTGTATATGTAATTCCCACCATTTTTACAGGGAGGATATCGTGTGGCACATGATGCCCGCCTACGTACTGCTAAAATTCTTGGTTGCACGCACCGATCAGGTCTCAGCCTTCCACAATTCTGAAGCTGCGCGCCATTCAAAGTATATTTTGCATGAATTTAAGTGTGCCATTTTATGAAGTAGGTTAACGCGGATTTTCAGCTTGAGGTCTTCTGATGTTAAATGTCAGTTACTGAATTATGTTTGACCTCTCGGCTGTGAACAGTACCTTTATTTATGCCCCATTTGTGCTGACCATTTTGAGACAAGGACAAATGCTACAGCGGATAATACAGAAGCGATCGGTAGAATGGAATGGAAATTAATATAAATATTTTTTTGATTTTTTCGAGCCTCACCCATCCGTAATCCAACCACTGGGCAGGAGGTCATGAGTTTCAAATCCGGGTCATCTGGTCACTGCGCATTTAACCCAAAGCTCGGGCAGTCGCGTCAGCCGCCATGCAATTTCGTTTGCGTTCAGGATTATTCACAAACAGGTACAAGGGGGTTTTACCAGTCTACGCTTGTTGCCAACCAATGGTAGTCACTTATGCCGTTTGATATTTGAAAATTCATTCAGCAGCTACAGAAAAGCATTAAATGAAGCTAATATGAACCTTCAGACAGAGAGTGGGGTTCTGTTAATATGTCTAAAGTTTGACTTAGGAAGCTCATTCCTACAAAAACGGAATTGATCATTAAGAAGTCGTCAGGGAGGATTTGAATTTTCTAAAGGTACATTATTTTGAAGTGAATTTTGCTATCGTTCAACCTCTTAATCCAGTGCAACGAACGAACGCTATGCACTAATGGTTGCTATGGCTTGCAAGAAAACCTGCATGGATGAATATGTTTTTATTTTTTATTATTTTTATTATTTATTTGTAAACTTATTATTTTGTATTTATTAGTAATTTATTATAATAAGCTATAAATGTATGCGTTTTCTTAGTTTTTCTTCTTTTTTCTGAGGAACGCGCATCAATTTAGACAAGAAGGTAACTTGAGCCATTGAAAGAACATATTTAGTAGGTATTATCAAGAAACAGAAGTCCCCAGCAATCCGAATGGAAAACGTTTACACGTAGCTCCTACGTGTGATTTGGGTTAACTGCTGCTGAAAATATTTCCACTGGTCTGTTTCATCTTGAGCTGAAAAGGTAATTCCTCAACTTATAATTTTTGTTACAAATTTTGGAGGTCTCTATAAACTACTTACCATGACTTGAAGAAATGTATATAAAATATTTTATTGAAATCATTTTTTGAAAAAAACAAAACGTTGCAGTTGAAATCAGAGCATTTTCTGGTTACATACTTGTTCACTATATTCCTGGAAATACTGTGCATTGCCTTTTAACTAGAAAAGCGCATCTATTCCATATGAGCATACTTTACCCCAGTTGCTGGGGAAAAAAGAGAACGGTTTGACGGCGAACCATTACGCGTGAACATGTCAACGAAGGTTGTTACCAGGCCGACAGGGATTAATTACAATTGTTAAAATTTTATTAAAATAAGCATTAAGACTATAACGCAACTGACAGAAGTGGAATAAAATAGGAGGTTTGCAATTTTCTTGAAAGCACTTTTATAAAACGGAGCAGGTGTAAGCAAAGTCATGATACGTACCTGGTTTGAAACCAAGGCACGTCCACTTCTGATACGCTAAACCTCTTACGTTCTATGAACTGGGTTTCTGTGTGCTTTCTTAATATGGGTCGCAAGTTCAAGCAAAATATATAAAGCAGTCAGTTTTTAGTTCTTACAGTTTGCCTTTCATCCAAGTTCATTAAAATTGTAACGACGCTAACTAAACTTTCTGTAGATTTGAACAGGTTTTCAGCCTCTTTTCAGCATATGGCTTTCAATTTAGCTCTATTTTTCGTACCCGTGGGTGAATACATCGAAGTACTTTTTAAAGTCCTGCTTCTCCGGGGATTATCTTAAATGCATTTTTTATAGATAAAATAGGCTTCTGTTCCAATTTCTGCGTCACATTTGTAAATGCGCTAAAATAAGCATATATGTGTATTCTACCATTATCTTCCGACAACACCATGTTAACCAAAGGCCGAAATTGTAACATAAACCAAGCTTTTGAGGTCGCAATGACGTCAAAGTCGAACGCGGCAGTGCAGAGAGAGTGGAACTTCTGGTACAAGCAAATAATGGACGTAAATGTCAGGAAAGCAACGAAAAACGTTAACCTGCAGCTCGTACACGTGGAGGATGGTATATTGTATACTCTATTGGCCGAAAGTGTCAACCTTTTCTAGTTTGGCTCATCCACTGGCACGATTTAAGTAATTTTCATATTTCATGGCGGTTTTAAAGAACAAGGGTACAATTCCAAGGATTCATGTCAACTTGTTTGATGTCTCAATATTTGCCACTAGAAAACATGCCTTCCTAGACTGGAGGTTAGGTCTGCGTTTAAAGTAACGAAAAGTTTTAAGATGAGGGTTATGATTCAGATAGTGCTTATTGTTAAGGCTAGGAATAAAAAAAAGGTCGAGGTTTATAGTAAGGGTTAAAAATTGGTATTGTGTAAGGATAAGTTTCACTTTTAAGGTTAGCATTTCGAAAGTTGTACCCCCTCCGGTAATTAAGCGCAAGGTCAAATCTCTTTCCCTGTCATATCAAAATGGTTACGCTGGCACTTTATTAGCCGAACTAACTGTTGAGTTCTCAAAACATTTTAGTGAGAATGACATGATCCCTTGTTATAATGTAAAATTAAATGGAGACCAATTCGGGAAACCACTTTCTTGTCCTGTCCCTGCTGGGGTACATTCTTCCATAGGACTAAGAGAACTCTTTTATGTCAGTGAAAATGCTTATGGCAACCTTCCTAAAACGTAATGCACTTATGCATATTTTTGGCACGAAAACAGCATTTTACCACGCTTATCCTAAACGAGTAACAAAAATTTTTTATTTTAACTGACTGCATTAACTCTAAAACAATTTCTTTCGCCAACGAAAGTTGTGTCAACCAGAATGGACCAAGGGTAATCTTATGTGAATATGTTATGTAGAATTTTAATTAATATTTCATACAAAAAGCACAATCTCCTAAAATAACAAATTAACCCGGTTTAGAATTTCTCAGATCAAAGCTGCTAGGGAACAAAAAGAGTCTATTAAGGGTTCATGCAATTGTTCAGAATCCGTTTTCTGGATAAACGTTTTTGCGCGACACCTAAAGGGTTGGCATAGTAGCTGGTCATTTTCCTAAAACTAACTTTTAACATCTGTTCTCGAAATTGACTTGAGTTATGAAGGTGTATAAGGAAGTACGCGGAAAGCTAACAGATTTGAAACGAAGAAATGTACGCATAAAAGTTCCATCGGACAAACTGTCGGAGTCTGCGGAGGAAATCATGTGCTAAGTTGTTCATGCTTATGTGTTCAGGAAATTCCAGGAAATTGACCACACACATCCCTCGCAGCACAAAATATGCATGCGTCAATCCATATACGGCCAGTCTGAATCTTCGAAAACATAAATTAAAGTCATAAACATGAAGCATCAGCGGTAAAAATAGGATAATACGATTATGGAGAATGATAGATGAGAGCCAATTTATTAATTGTCTTTGAATGCATTTTTGATTCATATATCATATGAGCAGTAAACAGCTCTTCTCGACCATAACCGTTAACGCATTCTGCCTAACATCTATGCTGGTCATTTGAAGAAAGGCCTGACATGCCGAGTAAGAATGTTGAAAGACCCAGGAATCGGTTTGCAATAAACAATTATCGACACAGTTGAAGGAGTGGGAGAAGATTTATTTACTAAAGTTACCCATTTGCATAATCAGACCGGAGGGCATAGGCCAGAGTGGACAACCAATAGGCAAAAATGTGCGTTTCAGTCATACAAAGGTCATATCTGCTAAATGTCACTCCTCATTTTGGATATCAATTTCCTGATGTTTGAATAGAAGGGTTCATCTCAGAGGCATAAGATGCGATCTCTGGAGCATGATCTTTTCTCGTCCGAAGTTTGAGCTTTTCATTTGAGTCCACGATCACATCTAGTCACAGATCAGGGTGATGAACTTCCAAGGGATGCGTTTTGCCCAGGGTGCAGCTGTCATGTGAACAGCTGCCTACCATAAGTAGTACTGCATGAATTAACACCGGCGGTAAATGCGGAATGCTCTTAAGGAAGCATAAAAAAATTAGGTTTCCCGGAAAACGTTTGAATAATTAGCGTTGGACAATGCAGTATTAACCTCTAAGTAACTATGGTACATGGTCTTGGCATATTATCCTTGTGTGCCCAGTACGGGTGAGATGATAGATTATATTTTAACTAGGTAGGGCATTGGCTAGATTATGACAGCACCTTACTTTGTCATTGAAAGGCTGAACAATTTGAGGCTTTTCCTTGCTCACGTAATTTTATCTATCAACTGAGGTGGTCAAACTGTAAGGCATGGCTTTTTAGTGAGCTAAAGTTATGCTACACGCCTTTTCTGTTAATTCATAGATCACTACTAGATAGTATTAAAATAAAATCGGCAAATACACACCAGGAGCGGGGAAGAAAGCATGACCACGGCCAATCCCACCCACTTATTTTCTCACCATGCCAAAAATACTGCAGGAAGTCCTGCTTACAGTCGTGTTCAAGAAGGTGGGCGTATGGCTGGATAACTCGGTTGTAAATGCCAACTCTCAACATCAGAGTTATGGCAAACTTGCTTGAAAGGTATTAGAGTCTCCATTATAGAAGGCCGGAGCCTTGTACGTCAAGCATGGGCAGCCTGTGCCGATTATGACACCCACGCTCATTTCCGGCCTGCGACAATCTATTTTACCATTGAATAACATAGGCGTGGGAGGAGTAAGGAGAGGAAGATAATGTGCAAATGTGCAGTGCTATTAACAGATTCATGTGCACAGTATTACTGTAGTCAAATCCATGAGAGGCAAATAATCATATGCTACTCATTATTATAAGCCGAATTGTCATATTTTTGAAACGCAAGTGGGTAGGGCCGGATTTAGTGGACCCAAAAATTGCGCGACAGCTCATCAGCTGCCTCTCGTCAGTGCACAACAAAAACAACGAATGAGAGAATACAGGAAATTTGAAGTTGTACGGAAAATTTGAATCAAACAACATAAATGCAGCGACAGGATGCGATTGATGAGCTGTCTCACAATTGTTTGGGTCCAATAAATCCTGCTTCACTCACTTGCTTCCAATTGTCATAAGCCATTATTTCAGTAAAAAATGATAACGACGATATTTATGTGCAGTGCATCCAAATGCAACAGGAATCTACCTAACGCACGAAGTCTCCCTAACTTCATGAAGGCTTCAATAAATCCGAAACGGTGCAAGTAGCATAAAGCAAACAAATGTCATTGTTAATGAACGATATACTGTTAAATGAAAACAAAAGAGATGAATCAGTGTGAAGGTTAGAAACAAAATTTTACGCTATGAATGGGAATGTTGAAAAAGGGAAAATGTTTACCGAATGAGTACGTGCTCTTTGAAAGGCCCATACCTCATGTCCGTTAAAACGTGAGAAATAAATCAAAAAGAAAAAAGAGTGGTACTTCATCTTTAATTAAAGCCATTAGGTTGCTTGATAATTAACGAAATATTTTGAATTATGTTAAATAAAACATATTATTAAATGACAAGGAACTGAGAAAACAGCCATGAGCGTACTTTTTCTTAGGCATTGGTAGAAATCTCTGCATTAAATCACTGGTACATCTCTTTTGACCTTCTTGTGATAGTGCATGCTGGCAAGACCCATGGGTTGCTTGAAACACAAGTTATCACTTTGATTCTTCAGTGTTTTCAGTCGTTAGCTAAGAGGAAGTTTCTGTATTTTATCGTTATGAACATACCCACGCTAAGAAAGATATGAGAAACTTGTAAGTACGTGGGACAGTGGCACCAGTGCCCAAGATCGGACGCCACTGTCTGACGCGTTGATTGAAATAGCTTATCACATTTTATTTTTCATCTTTCCTTGAATAAGTGCTTCAACGACAAAGCCTATTTGACAACCAATCACAGTGTTCATGGTGTGAACCACAATAATAATCCGCAATAATCCACACCTATACTCACTCGCTCATGAACAACCATTATAGTCTGACATAGGCTAACTGCTCTGTGAGGTTTTACGTCCGACGGGATGAACATATTTTCATCGGCTTAAGTTGAAAGTATACCCTTCAGCATCCATTAAATTTCCAAAGAAAGGTCTGCAAAAAATGTGAAGCGGATTAAGTGGAACGCCTTCTCTAGCTAAATATAGCTACAAAACTGGTTTATTAGAGTATTCTGCAAGTGTATTTGCACGTAATTTTTTTCCAAAGCTGCTTGTTCAAGCACTATCACTGTCAACATTTTAGTATGAGTGAAAGAGGTTCATGGCTCTTTAGGCCGTTGATGACTTGTCTGAGTCTAAAATCCCACATCCCCAGTAATAATGTACTAGCGAGTTACAATTTAAGAATCAAAATACTTTTCAAATTTTGTGCCCACTCCGTTTCTATCTAATATATCAGCTTTACAATCCACCGGATTTTCAAAATTTGGCTTATCATAAGCGCATATTAATTCACAAAATACCGCACATGTCACTTGCATATTGAAATATAAGAAATTCACTTATATAGGCATTTATGTTGACGCTTCGCAGTGTGAATGGTTAAGTTTTGGAGTTCTGCGAGAAGAATGCTCCTCTATTTTCATCTATATTTTGCGAAAACAAATTCAATATACCTATGGGGATCTCCGTTTAGGCAGCATCAATCTACAATGCGTAAAAGAAACGCGAATAGGAGCACTTAGGGAACAGGTGATCTTGCATTAATTCCAAAGGAGGTCAGGAAAATGAAAACTTTTAAGGCTAAGGTTTGGTTATGGTAAGTTTTGAAGCTAAAATGCTGGAGTATGTATGCTCAGAATTAGAGGGTGGTCCATAATTCCATGTCCTCCGGTTTGAACTTGCACACATAGCGTAGTTACTAGTATACTATTATCTTAATTGGCATCTGTTTCGGGAGTAATTGGTATCGAGTGCATGTGGAAACGTGTGTTATTGCAGTTTTGACATGCATACAGCGCTGAAAAACTCACTTACGTGTGTGAAGGTCCTCCTAAATGATTGCGGAAGTACGTGGGCTTGCCACATCAACTGAGGTTCTAGCTACTTAGATCCAAGTAGCATATAATGCGAATTATTAAAAATGTCCGATTACATATTAAACAGTTACACAAAATCTGTCTTCGTGTTTCTGTGTTTCTTGCCAAAGCCGGCAACGTTCCCTCTTTTTTGCCACTCAATGAAAAATAACTGAACACCATCATCGACTGTCTAATATTTTCACGCAATCATATAAATATTTGAAGCAACTATACGAAAGAGAGCACAAAGAAGCTGCATTTGGTATTTATAAATATCCAACGGTTAACGTTAATATTTTCCAATGTTGATAATTTCTGTCTTATATTATCCGGTAGATTACGGGTTTCAATGCGATGTTTCGAATTATTTCAGTTAAGACTTACATAGCGGAAGTAAAAATTAAGCTCTTGAAGGTGTTGCGGTTTCTTAAGATTCGATGCACAATTTTTAGTTTGCTTACCAGTTTTTTCAAGAGTATTATTTTTGAAAATTTTAACAACCGACATTAACAAAAAACATACGTTCTAAGACCAGAGAAATTTTTACTTCTGTCGATATAAATTGTTTGTAGATGTTTGCATGCCAGTACTTCCAACACCGCTGTTTAAACCATGTGCCAAATGGGTATCGAGCAACGCCTACGTTGCAAATGCGAGGCTGTCTCCAGTATTTTTGGAATCCTTTTACCGCCCACCAACAATAGTTTATCCGACTGTTCAAAAAATTCAGTTTGGGACCAAATGCACTGCTTCATTAATTCTATGGTTGCTTTTTAAATTCCTTTTCATCCCTGTACGATGCTAAATTAAGGACATTTCGTTTTCTTTCCACTGCATAGAAGTGATGAAGTGATATCCAGCTATTGCTGAAGTGAAGAAAAAGAATGTGCACTTCTTACCGACAAAACACCTTGAGGCTTGAGAGAAAAAACAACAAATGTGCATTGTTGCACAATACTCGCGTATACTCCACAAAATATTCATTATTATAGTAATCTAGCGGGAAGTTATATGCTCAAAGAAATTTATTTTTCGGTTTTTAAATCTTTATGAAATCTCGAATACTTTTGCAACCAATCTGTATTTCCACTTTCACCTAGGGTTCCGAAACTCCATGACATATTCGTTCCAGGTAGGAAAAATCATATGAATCTCCACGCTTTTATGAAGATATCGTAAAGAACTTATAAAATTTTACATTTGCTGGGGAGTAATTCAAAAATTGCAGAAACAAAATTTAAAAACGTACTGTTGTGGAACTGCATGAATGGACATTTGAGCTCTTGAAATATCACTTAATTAGGAACTTATATAAAAGATAAAGATATACATTCTTGAAGTTTAAGTTATAAAGAAGACGACCGTTTTAGCCAAGTGAGTCAAACGAAGACTATATCATTTATAATATCATTTATAATAATATCAATACAAGCATGGAAGATTAAGTGCAATCCGAATAGGACTTAGGTAACCCTTTTTACCGAGTGGGATTTAGGCAGGAAAGTAGCTCATTCAAAATTCGGCATCCTAGTGTGACTAAAAACTCTTTGGATTATGTTGCATGATAATTAACTTCACATACCTATCTATGTGCACCTTAATAATTGAAAACTGCAATATTTTGGTTAAAATATTCATGAGATAGGGGCCAAATTGTCAGGACTCTGTTAGTTTTGGAGAAGCAAATGTATAGAGTCCGTTCATCACAAACAGGCTAAAAAGTTGTCGAGCCCATTTTTATTCCTCTGCTCAAACAGAACTTTTAAATCAACCCTGTTGTGCGGTAACCTACTATTTAGATGTTTTTATAAAATTATAATACAGGGGCTAATAGCTGCAGTTACCTATTTTCTTCCCTGCACAATTAATTTCATTGAATGTTAACATTCCAAAACAGAAGCATCAGTAATAAAGCTAAGGATCCATCACGCATGGATTCAAAATGCATATAATTAATGGTTCCCAATGGTCTATGAAAATCGTATGGCAACAGTGCTGCAGCCGAATAAAAGTTGAAAAGATTATCAAAATTCATTTTCTTTTAAAATTTTATTCTCTAAACTGAATAGAGCAGTGTAGCAGCATTGAAATAACTTGATTAACATTTCGATTTAAATGGTCCCTATGGTCCTTCGTGTCTATTTACGAGGGTCCTATGGATTTCAAGTGAGGAGACTGAGAAACTTGGCGTTTAGCATGGGACCACACGTTTAGATCTCCTGCCCACCATCAGGCCTACCTGAGATGAAACTACTGGTTTATTCTTCAGTTAAACTTCGGCAAGGGAATAGAATTGAAGTCACCGCATTCTAAAGTAAGGCCTGTTTTTATCTCAGTTTGGAAAAAGCTATTTCTTGGTTTGCAAGTGGCCCGAAGCGTATTGTACGTTTATGAAGATATACGAAACTTGGATATTTTTAGAGGAGCACTCTAAGCATGGAGTCAACATGAAAAATAGCATGCGCCTAGGTAATACAGAGTTCATGGATATAATAAATTAAATATAATAGGACTTATACTACGATCGTGACATTTCCAGCTGTGAAAATCCGTTCAAACTTCGGCATAGTAATAAATATCTGAAGTAAAATGATTTAATACAGTTTAAATATACATCTGAAATAAAGGAAATTCATTTAATGACAAAACACACTATTATAGCTTATTACTACGTAATATTTTTCAAATGAATAATATGGTGTACTTTTGACAGTTATTTGGTAAAACCATTAAAAGTGGTCGTTTACCTCCCCTATTCATCCATGCAGACGAAGAACAAATGACCTTGTGCTAAATGCCAAAGACATGACAGATAGAATAAGCTTTCAAATTAAGTCCAAGATCAGATTTACTGTTAGAGGTATAAGGGTCATCTTAAGTTACGAATTAAGCGCACTGCCAACTTGTTTACTGAGGAGATCTTTCCACTCCCCATTCCTCCTTAGAAGAGCACCTAAATGGTTCCCATCAAATGATTCTAAGCAAGTTAACACACTCTTAGTTGACTGAGCAGATACTTTTGCAAGCTTGAGTTCTCCGGAATTCATTTCTACACGGCAAAGGCTTATGGTGATCTGCTATTTGGTGCAACTTGCGTTTGAGCCGGCCGGAGGGATTCCGAGAGCAAGGACAAGAGCAATAACTCAATTTTTTTAATACTAAATAACTAAAAACAAAAACGAATAATCAATACTGAAGGGCGTTTATTTGCCGAACTTCCGTTCCTGAGGTTTTGTTAGCTAATTGATCTTTGAATTGGGTCCCATACAGCTAACGAGTATGAAATAGAAAGCCTCTAACCTTTATGTAAACTTTCAGACTGAAGTTTTGGGATCGGTAGTTTAATTCAACCTAACCTACATTGGACTATATAAATGGAATTGTATATGTTACGCGTGGACTTCAACCAGCCAGGCCCCTCAACCAATATCCTATAGCTGCGACAAATTTGCAAAACACATGTCTGTGCTTTTGGTTAATACTCTTGTTGGTAGTATGATAAATCAGTCACTATTTAGAATAAGGAATTTTTAGCTTAAACGAATTTATTATTTTACTTGATTTTTGGAGCAGGATGCACAATTGTTTTAAATGTTATAAATGAGCCGCCAGTGTGGATGAGTAAAGAAAATTTGAAAACAGCGTGCTGTCTTGTCATGGGCCAAATAAAAATGATCTACGGAGCGCTCCTATATTCTAGCAAATAGTTTAGATGGTTTGACTGAACAACCAGATATCGGTTCACCAGAGCTAATCAACTAGGCTGATCACGATATGCATTCGCATACCCACCTTAATCGTATGAATCAGCTCTTCACACAAGTCAAACTATGAGTTGCTTACGCTGTATTAAGTACTAAATTTTCTGACCATTATAATTATACTTATATTTGCTAATATACTTCTAGAGCCAAACCCCTCTACTTTCAAGATGCACTTATTGCTCATAGAAACAAATTGGCAGATTCCAACTAGCACGTTAGAGGAATGAGATCTGTTTGTTCGCATGATTATTTGTATTCATTCTTGAGCCAAGTATTAAAAGTAATCACAGCTAAACGATCAGGGACGCACTAGGGATGAAGTTACCATGCAACCACGTTTCTACCCTAATTAACAGCTCCTGCGTCCATCATGATTGAGTCGATGATCGCTTGCTAAACTATATTCGAATTATCAACTGTCACGATTTCATATCTGGTGGTATTTAATGACTTGATAATTATAGCGGTTAGGTTTTGGTTCGGAAAATTCATGCTATAGCTACTGTGCCCCCTATCCGTCCATTAAAATTATTTGTGACTGTATCTAATGAGGGATCGAGGAAGAGTTCTGAAACATCCGGCCAATTATCGTCCAGTTTCAGCGATCGCATCTCACCCATTTTACATCATTACGTATCCGCAAACACCCGCGAGGTCATAGAGAAATAGTGAATGACTTTCATCGATACTGTTTTCTAATCATTTTCGCATGCGTTACCTTTGTATGATACGGGAGTGCGATACAAGTTACATTTAATTCTTTCACTTGCGCAGATATTGACTGTTCATTTACTTAAAATCCTCGTCATGGTCGAAGAGTGATAATATAACAAGATCCATTACCAAAGCTCAGCTTCCAATGCATGTCCTCATCCACGACGCCACTTTGAAAGAAATTGGCTTTCAGACGAATCAAGCTGGAACTAAATTATCTAACTGCAATAGTGTAGTTCAAGCATTTAACATCAGTTGCGCCATATAGTGTGCAGCAAAGTCATCAGAAGAAAAAAAAGAAATCTTGGGACTCTTTGGCGTAAAAATTCATGTTTTCGTTGAATTCCACGCTTTTCTCCCACCTAGGTGAGTTTCCTGCGTTTAAGGCGGCTGAAATATATAGATTTTATGAACTCACTATGTAAAGCTTGCTGCTAGAAATGACTAACACTCACTTTTGAATGTTTTTCGGAAGAGATTTCGGTTATATAGCATAAATGAGTACTACTATCAAACAGCCGCTCTATCTTTCCAGTGCGTGTTTTAGCTGTAGAAGTTAAAGTCATCTATTCTAGGGAACGCATGCAAATGATGATTGCGAGAAGGGATTAAACCGCACAGAGAGCTACGTACTGTCAAAAAGAGGGCAATCAGTAATTCTGGTGGCCAATTTACTACGTAATTATTTGAAAAACGTACTTGAAATTATATGCGAAAAACCTTTCGCATCAGAAGACTGTTCTGAGTCTAAGAACGGATGATGAAGTTTGCTCAAGTCGACTATTAATTGGCAATCGGTACCTTTTATAGTCCATGTTACTCTAAATCTGGATCAGTTATAAGCGAATTTTGCCTGCGGATTTTATTGATGCGTTTCTCTGAGATCGTATGCTAATAATAAAGATTCTAAAAATGTACACACTGACGCGGTGCTATTGTGTAAAAACTTGCGCTCTTACTTTATGCACACTAATGACTCGTTGCCTGACGTTAGGAGCATGGTAGTTCATGAATTGATAGACTTTCCAGTTAATTAACTTGATAGCAAGTCTCTTTAGGAGTGATTAAAGTCAGTGATGATAATGAAATTAATTAATTGTTTTTCTTTCCATTACATTCCATCTCGTCTGTAAAGGAACAACTGAAGACGTCTTATTCAGATCAACACCAGTAAATGGATTATGTACATTAGTCACTTCTGTCGTCGAATTGGAGCATTCAGCCGTGATCGTGACAGGGCCTGTATGTGGGTCCTAGGAGTAGACTGGATGAAAAGACCACCTGCAAGTTACCAGAGAAAAGTCATAGGCGACGCTGGTTAGTAAACTCTAACAAAAAAATTGTCAATGGTAGACGCTGAAGGAATGAAATCTGAGAAGAAAATTTTCACTATCCGGAATAACAAGGAAATGCGATTTCTACTACCTGATGTGCGTTCCAATTTCGGTGCTCCTAGGTTTTTAGAAGAAGAAGATGCTTTTACGGGTACAAGCTTTAAGCCGGACCCGATCATCATCAGATAATTTTCACACAAAGCGTTGTAGTATTTACAATTTGTAGTTGTAATAGTAGTAGTAGAAGTAGTAGTAGTATTAGTAGTAGTAGTAGCAGCAATAGTTGCAAGTAGTTGTAGTATTTACAAGGTGCAGTTGCTGTACAACTGCATACCCCTCCAGATTAAGGGCTTATCCGTAGCTAATACTATCTCAGATGATGCATTCGAGCGTAAATCTGAAATTTTAGGCAAATCAGATTCTTTTCCCAGTGGTAACGTCTACTTCTTCTGACTTCCTTCCCAGGATTTGCGTTTTCGATTGAATCGACAATCCTCGTTTTTATTACTTGCATCTATTTAACCTGAGACACCGTACTTGTTTTGTAGGAATCAATTAGCCCACTACTGTAATACAGCAGATATTTAAATCAGGAAAGGACACGATAACGTTGATGAAACAAACTGCACGCTTTCATTATTCCCTCAAACGTGAACTTCCAACTGTACAAAAAGTACGCATTTACATATTGGTAAGTTAACGAAATTATGAAAAATATTTGGGTCCAAGAGGCTATCTTAAAAAATGTAGCAAATATGAATTTATGGTCTCCTTTAACTTAGCTCCTCTCCTCCTTCGTTGTTCGGTTTCAAGATACTGGACCTTCAGTCACTTATTATAATGTTCAGCTTTATTTTCAGGCATTAGTTAAACTAGGTCAATTTATGCCCATTTCGTTCTCATAAAAGATATTTGAAACTCGATCATTAAGGGTAAACTCAAGGTTTCTTGAGTCATATTTCGATATCACATCTATAAGTCGCCTTGCTGTATGATGGTTCTAAACAGCTAGGCAAAAAATGAAAGTCACCCTTTTTCCACATATTACCATGGTGTAAATAAACATTTCAGCACATTTTGAAATTGGTGAATCATTTTATTTGAAATTATATGATTAAAACTACCTTAAATCAAATTTTCTGCTGGTGGGTATCCAGGGGAACAAATAGTCTTCCAGTTGCTCATAATAATTTATATTATATGCTTCTGGAGTAACGATTAAAAATTGATGACTTGTGCCGATGCTAACCTTTAGCAATATGCCAGAAAAAAAACGCCCTTTTCTTATGTCCAGAGTTGTAATTAGTAGTTAGGGGTGCGATGACTTCAGCGGCGTCTGCCATATCCCTTCTATGTGGACAGGTTACTTACCGCATAACTCAAATAGGACTGAGTTACTAACTAATGACTGATTAAACACAACCAAAACACGTTGTAACAGCTATGACTTTTCATAGCATTTCGCTTCTGATGAAATATTATTGCCTCAATACCTAGGACGAACCTTCATGGGAAAAGTACGATCTCTTTCGCATAATGACCTTTGTGAAAGGGAAAACGACACAGCAACGCCAATAGGGCGTAAACATCCCTCATTTAAAATCAAATGTTAATAGCGTCTGTATTTAGTTAAATATAGCACAGTCGAGAGCGAAAAGGTTACCAGACAGCAGAAAAGTATCATTCATCTTTGGCTCATCTTTAGTAACCTGACAGTTCGACCGTCGTAGTCCGACGATGTCCACCGTATGCTCCATGGGAAGGTGGTACAGGGACGGTGACTTGAACGTGAATTAGATTTAAGTGGTAGTAGCCTTGCGCTGCAGCTGCCGCACTCTCTCCTCCCCCCCACCTGATCCCGGTGTCAAGACAGAGCCAAGAAGACCGGAGGCGGGAGAGGATCAAATACATACATACATCCATCCATACATCGACAGTTCGACCGTCGATTTCGACGAGGTCCACCGTATGCTCTACACCAGGTGGTGCAGGGACGGTGACTTGCGCGTGAATTAGTTTTAAGTGATAGTAGCCTTGCGCTGCAGCTACCGCACTCTCTCCTCCTCCCCCACCTGAGCCCGGTGTCAAGACAGAGTCAAGAAGACCGGAGATGGGAGAGGGCGCAGGTGGCTGGCGCGGCCGGAGCCGCCCCTGGGCGTGCCACCACACCTGGCTCGGATCACACGGAGTGGGAGTGCCATAAAGGCCACATTAAGAAGGAGCCATTGCAACCTGCCTCTCAGTCCGCCAGTCAGCCACTCCACACAAAACACACATTGGGCTGGCCACGCGGTCCGAGTTATCCCGTCAGTTGGCAACCTTCCAAGCCACGGCTTTTAGCGCACCGTGATAGTTTCAAGCGCGTCAGATTGTTAATAGTGAGGAATATGCACTGAGCTGTCGACTCACTCTTTCCCCACCCCCACAGTCAGACTACTGTCCGAGCCAGTCAGTTGCCTGATGTGGGAGTGAGCGCATTGGCTGACGGATCGGCGTACCCGTCTTCGCGCGCCACAGCACGACCTGGCCCCCATAACGCACACACCAGGATTCACAAACTCAGGGGATAGGGAGCAGCCATCGCCGTCTGACTCCCAGTCCACTGGTCAGCCACTCGACACACACAGCACATACACTGAGCCGACGGCGTGGTCTGGTGGAAGCGTCAGATTGGCAGACTTTCTCAGCCACGGTTTCTAGGAAACCGTGATATACTCTGGTAAATGGTGATTGTGAGGGTGTAGTCGATGTATTGGTGTAGGTAGTGTGTGCTGATGTAGCTTAGCCTCCGGTGGTTTACTGGAGGTTTTCGTGGAGGTGCATGTGTCCTAAGAGGCCCATGCGGTGTGTAAATGTGCGGGAGCAAGGAGGTCAGTGAAGGCGGGCGCGTCGACTATATGTCGGAGCCCCAGGCACTGGTTCACCAGCCTCCGTGCGATGGATTCGCAGGTGACCGGCCAGGCCGAGGCGTGAGTTGAAGTTGCGGGCGCAGTGTGGGCAGGAGAAATCGGTAGAGGCTGGGGCGATGTCATTCATGGTAGTGGGGGTGGCAGGGGCGCTAAAAATGGCAGGAGCGGAGGGTGTGAATGGTGTATCGGTGTTGTCGGCATTGTGGTGAATTCCGCTGTCATGGATGCGCATGTGACCGAATAGGCCCATGCGATGAGTGAATGCGCGAGTACAGGGAGGGCAGTGGAGGCGACGATCTCTGCTGTGTGATGGTGTTCCAGGCACTGGCTCACCGGTCTCTGTACGATGTATTCGCAAGTGACCGACCAGGCCGATGCGTGAGGTGAATGTGCGGTCGCATTGAGTACAGCTTAGGAGAGATTCCCCATCGCTGATGGTGGTTGTGGTGGTAGTAGTGAAGGCGAAGGCAATGGTGGTTGCGGTGGTGGGGGTAACAGGCGATGAGTAGATGGATGTGGTCTCTATGATGGTGGGAGTAATGGAATTGATGTCAGGAGTGAGGGTGGGGGAGTCAGAATGAGGGTAGGCAGAATTTGACGTAGAAATTGGAATTGTCGGATTGTTCGTGCATTGCGTCCGAAGATGTCCGACCAGGCCGATTCGCGCGCGGAAGATGCGTTGACAGCGCGGGCATGTTGGCAGGGCCTGGGCATTGGCGGTGTTGGTGCGGGGCGCTGGTGACTTTCGTGCCGCTCTTTTGGCCTTGGCGGCGGCAATCCGGTTGGCCTCGTAGATTGCTAAACCAGTCTTCACTGATCTTCTCCATGCCGGTCTATCCTGGGCGAGGTCTTCCCAGGTCGCCGAGTTGATTTGCAGTTGCTTCAGCGATTTCTTCAAAGTGTCCTTGTAGCGTCGTTTTTGACCTCCCTGCCTGCGAGAACCCGTAGCGACATCACCGTAGAAAAGTCGTTTGGGTAGTCGCTCGTCGTCCATTCTTACCAGGTGGCCGCTCCATCGCAGTTGCACTTTGCCTCAGCATGGCATGGATGCTGAGGATTCCGGTCCGCTCCAGGACTTCCGTGTCCGGGATCCCTGTCTCTGCCATCTCAGCTTCAGTATTCTGCGGAGGCAGCTGAGATGAAAGTGATTCAGCTTCCTGGCTTGGTTCGAGTAGACGGTCCAGGTTTCCGCTCCGTAAAGGAGTGTCGACAAGACGACGGCCTTGTACATCTTCAGTTTGGTGTTCAGGTGAATACCGTGGCGATTCCACACGGAGGCTCGCAGCCGGCCGAAGGCCTGACTAGCTTTGGAAATCCGTTGGGCAACCTCGTCATCGATTCTCGTGTTGCGCGAAATCGTGCTTCCTAGATAAGCGAAGGTCTCCACGTTTTTGAGTTGAGCACCGTTGACATTGATTCGAGGAGCATTGTATTCCGCGCTGGGTGGCGGCTGGTGCATGACAACCGTTTTGGCTGTACTGATTGTTAATCCGAAATCGGCGCAGCCTTCGGCGAAGAGGTCCATGCTCCTTTGCATGTCCTCCTCCGTCACGGTGTTAAGGGCGCAGTCGTCCGCGAAGAGCAAGTCATGGACTGTAGTCGGTAGACACGCGCGTTGGAGCCTGCATACGCCGACTGTTGAGAAGGCGCCCGTCAGTTCTGTAGGCGATGCGAATACCAGGCTGCTCATCACGGTAGGCGTCCATCAGCATAGCCGAGAACATGAGACTGAAGAGGGTGGGGGCCAGTACGCAGCCCCTGCTTTACTCCGTTGGTCACTGCGAATGCTTCGGATACCGTCCCGTTGTCAGTGACGCGCGCCGTCATCCCGTCATGAAGCTGACGCACCATGTGCGTGAACCGCTCAGGACAACCAAATTTCTGCATTACTTTCCACAGTCCGTCACGATTCACCGTGTCAAAGGCTTTCGTTAGATCCACGAAGGTAGTGTATAGGTGAGTTCGCATCTCCCTGACACTTCTCTTGTAGCTGGCGGGCGGCGAAGATCATATCGGTTGTCCCGCGGTGTCGGCGGAAGCCACATTGGCTTTCCGGGAGCAGGCCCTGCTCTAGATGACCGTTAAGACGATTGAGAAGGATACGGGCGAAGATCTTCCCGGCGATGTTGAGCAACGAGATGCCTCTGTGATTATCACAGAGTTGCCGGTTCCCCTTCCGTTTGTAGAGATGGACGATGGTCGCGTCTTTGAAATCCTGAGGAACTTGTCCTTGGCGCCACATCTCCTGGAAGAGTGTTGTGAGTTCTGCCATCAGCCGGGGCCCACCGTGCTTGTAGACTTCCGGTGGGATTGCGTCGGATCCCGGTGCTTTACCGCTGGAAATCTGCTGCACGGCCCGGATGGTTTCTGGTAGGGAAGGCGGCAGATCCAGGTCATTGTTCGTGTCCACTTGAGGGAGCCGGTCAATGGCAGCATCGGAGATGGCTGATGAGCAATTAAGGACACTTCTGAAGTGCTCGGCCCAGCGCTTCAGAATTTGCGATTTCTCTGTCAGCAGTGTTGTCCCATCAGAGCTGACCAGCGGTGCGGACCCCTTGATACACGGGACGTAGATGGCCTTGATGGCTTTGAAAAAGTTTTTCATTTAATTGCGGTCCGCATACCGCTGGATTTCTTCAGCCTTTCGGATCATCCAGGCATCCTGCATCTCCCGCAGCCGTTGTTGTACAAGGCGCCGGCATCTGAAAAAGGCTGCTTTGGTGGCGTCAGTCCGAAGGTCCATGTAGGCTTTGTGTAGTCTATTCTTCTCCGCGAGTAAGTTGCTGATGTCGGCGTCATTGTCGTCAAACCAGTCCTGGTGTCGACGGTGTGCGCGTCCGAGTACATCGAGGGCGGTGGACTGGATGACATTTCGCAGTTGACACCATCGTGTCTCCACGGTATCGTTATCATCTGGAGCATGCAGGTCCTCCAGTTTCTCGGTTATTTGGTTGCTGAAATCAAAACAGTGAGCAGGCAAATTTAATAAAAGAGTATTTAACTTACATGGCGGCCTCTTACCTTGGGGCCTTCGTCGGGGTTGCAGTCGGAGCCTCATCTGGGAGATGACGAGGCGGTGATCTGTCCAACCATCGGCATCGCGGATCGCCTTGGTTACCAGCATCGTCCTGTCGATCTCGCCTCCGGACGAGAACATAGTCCAGCAGATGCCAGCGCCGCGACCGAGGGTGCATCCACGTGGCCTTCTCCCGCGTCGGAAGGCGGAAGAAGGTGTTGGACAGCAGGAGACGGTGTTCCGCACACGTGCGCAGAAGAAGGAGGCCGTTATCGTTGCAGCTACCCAGACCGTGGGGACCCAGCACTCCCTGCCAGGCAGCGTGGTCCGTCCCGACGCGGGCATTGAAGTCACCAAGGACAATTAACTTGTCCTCTTTCGGCACAGTCGCCAGCAAGGCGTGCAGGTCCTCGTAGAATTGGTCCTTCGCCGCATCAGAGCTCGTCATTGGGGGAGCGTAAGCGCTGATGATGGTGGCGAACTGGTCTCTCCGAAGAGGCAGGCGGAGGCTCATCAGGCGATCATTGATACCCTGCGGCAGACAGGGCAGACGTTCCAAGATGTCGTTACGGATGGCAAAGGCAACACCAGCGTCGCGTCGCTCTGCCTTTGGCCGGCCGCTCCAGAAGAAGGTGTAGCTGGCTCCCACCTCCTCCAGCTGACCCTGCTCAGAGAATCGGGTCTCGCTGAGAGCAGCAATGTCCACCTTGTAGCGCGCCAGTTCCCGAGCGACTAGCGCCGTCCTCCGTTCCGGTCGGTTGCTCCTAGGATTGTCTAAAAGGAACGAACATTCCAGGCTGCTAGTGTGAGTGGACTCACCCGAGCAGCCTGGAGAGTATGGCGAGGGGATGGGGACGGGGGTATTGTTGTTTTGTTTGAGTTTTACGACCGCGTAGTTTGCGATCTGCGAGCCGCGGCCGGCTGCAGAAGACGTGAGAACCAGCATTTTTAGGGCACATTTTCTAGCCCCTTCCTCCGCGAGGAGGCAAGCAGTGCTATCCCTAAATAGGGCTGCTCGGACATCCCAGCAGCTGCCGAACTGCACTTTGTGTCAAGGTTTTGGTTGAGTGGGAGAACAACCCAAGTTAGCCCTGGCCGCCTACGGGGTTGCTGTCACCCCACCGTAGGACTTTTTGAGATGGGGAGGTGGGAAGTTCGGGAGTCAGACATACCGGGTGTGGCGGCACACACAACACCGGAGACCCTCACCTGGTTTAGCCCGCCGGTCGTGACGGTTGCCCGGGGTGTGGCCGCTGGGAAGAACCCAACTTCGAGGAGCCACAGGTGAGAGTTGGGTACCAGTTAGAGGCGGCCACAGGAGCATTCACCACCGTAATGAGACAAATGGAGCGACCAAATGCTAGCTGTGGTGCAGTTACCCTCAACAGGCAGGCACCCCTACACCACGTTACTACCACACAACACACACGACAGTTCGACCGTCGTAGTCTCGACGATGTCCCACCGCATGCAACGGAAGCGACGGTGACTTGACGCGAATGACTCGCGATATTAGCCTTGCGACAGTACCTCAGGCCGCAGCCACGCACCTCCCTCCCCCACCTCGAGCCCGGTGTCGCGATACGAGCCCAAGAAGACCGAGATGGGAGAGGGCGTAGGTGGCTGGCGTACGGCTGAGCCGCCACTTTGCGTGCGCCACACCCGGCCTCGGTCCTACGGAGTGAGCCATAGTGCACCACATTAAGCCAGCGACTACTGTGACCTGACTCTCGGTCCGCCAGTCAGCCACCCAATCGCCAAAACACACAATATTGGGCCGACCACGCGGCCCGAGTTATCCCGTCTGGCATACACTTCCGCCACGGCTTTTGAGCGCGCACCTCGTGATAGTTTCCAAGCGCGTCAGATTGTTTATAGTGAGGAACATGCGCTGAGCTGTCGACCTTTACTCTCTTCACCCTCATTAGTCAGACTACTGTCCGAGCCGGTCAGTTGCCTGATGTGGGAGTGGGCGCATTGGCTGACGGATCGGTCGTCTTCGCGCGCCACAGCACGATCTGGCTCTCCCCCATAACGCAACACACCAGGATTCACAAACTCAGGGGATATGGAGCAGCCATCGCCGTCTGACTCCCAGTCCACTGGTCAGCTTTCACTCGACACACACAGCACATACACTGGAGCCGATATGTGGTCTGGTGGAAGCGTCAGGATTGGCAGAGATCTTCTGGTAGCCACGGTTTCTTTGTGGAAACCGTGAGCATACTCTGGTAAATGGTGATTGTGAGGGTGTTGTCGATGTATTGGTGGTAGGTAGTGTGCGCTGATGTAGCTTTAGCTCCGGTGGTTTACCGAGGTTGTCAGGAGGCGCATGTGTCGCTAGAGGTCCATGCGTGTGTAAATGCGGGAGCAGTAAGGGCAGTGAAGGCGGGCGCGTCGACTGTATGTCGGAGCCCCAGGCACTGGTTCACCAGCCTCCGTGCGATGGATTCGCAGGTGACCGACCAGGCCGATGCGTGAGTTGAAGGTGGGCGCAGTGTGGGCAGGAGAAATCGGTAGAGGCTGGGGCGATGTCATTCATGGTAGTGGGGCTGGCAGGGGCGCTAAGAATGGCAGGAGCGGAGGGTGTGCATGGTGTATCGGTGTTGTCGGCATTGTGGTGAATTCGCCATGAGTGGATGCGCATGTGACCGAATAGGCCCATGCGATGAGTGAATGCGCGAGGACAGTGAGGGCAGTGGAGGCGACGATCTCTGCTGTGTGATGGTGTTCCATGGGCACTGGCTCACCGGTCTCTGCAATGATGTATTCGCAAGTGACCGACCAGGCCGATGCGTGAGGTGAATGTGCGGTCGCATTGAGCACAGCTAGGAGAGATTCCCCATCGCTGATGGTGGCTGGTGGTGGTGTGGAAGTGAAGGCGAAGGCGGTGGTGGTTGGTGGTGGTGGGGGTAGCAGGCGATGAGTAGATGGATGTGGTCTCTCTAAGGATGGCGGGGAGTAATGGAATTGATGCCAGGAGTGAGGGTGGGAGAGGCCAGGAAGGAGGGCTGCGTGAGTCCTGTACGTTAAAAGTGGAATTGCCGGATCGCCGTGAGCACTGGCGTCCGAAGACGTCCCGACCAGGCCGATTCGCGCGCGGAAGATGCGCTGGACAGCGCGGGCATGTTGGCAGGGCCTGGGCATTGGCGGTGTTGGTCCGGGGCTGGTGACTTTCGCGCCGCTCTTTAGTCTTTGGCGGCGGCGATCTCGTTTGGCCTTGTAGATTGCCGGAACCAGTCTTCACTGATCTTCCATGCCGGTCTATCCTGGGCGAGGTCTTCCCAGGTCGCTGAGTTGGATTTGCACTTGTTTGCAGCGCTGATTTCTTCAGCCGACGCTTGTCGCAGTCGTTTCGACCCTCCAGGCCGGCGAGAACCCGCAGCGACATCTCCTGCAGAGTCGTTTGCAGTCGCTCGTCGTCCATTCTTACCAGGGTGGCCGCTCCATCGCAGCTGCACTTCGCCTTCGCTACGCTACGACGCCGAGGACTTCCGGTCCGCCCAGGACCTCGTCGTCCCGTCTCTATGCCATCTCAGCCTCAGCATTCTGCGTGAGGCAGCCGAGATGACAGTGATCTCAGCTTCCCGGCCTTGGCCTCGAGCAGACGGTCCAGGTACTCCGCTCCGTAAAGGAGCGCTCGTCAAAGACGACGGCCTCGTACATCTTCACAGTTTGCGTTCAGGTGAATACCGTGGCGATTCCACACGGAGGCCCGCAGCCGGCCGGAAAGCCCGACTAGCCTTTGGAGACCGTTGGGCAACCTCGTCATCACGATTCTCGTGTTGCGCGACATCGTGCTTCCTAGTGATAAGCGAAGGTTTTCCACTGCTTTGAGTTGAGCACCGTTGACATTGATTCGAGGAGCATTGTATTCCGCGCTGCGGTGGCTGGTGCATGACAACCGTCTTTCTGTACGTCGATTGTTAATCCGTAATCGGCGCAGCTCGGCGAAGAGGTCCATGCCCTTTGGTGCGTCCCTCCTCCGTCACGGTGTTAAGGGCGCAGTCGTCCGCGAAGAGCAAGTCATGGACTGCAGTCGCAGACACGCGCGTTGAGCCCGCATACGCCGACTGTTGAGAAGGCGCCCGTCAGTTCTGCGGTAGGCGATGCGAATACCAGGCCGCTCATCACGGGTAGGCGTCCATCAGCATAGCCGAGAACATGAGACTGAAGAGGGTGGGGCCAGTACGCAGCCCCTGCTTTACTCCGCTGGTCACCGCGAATGCTTCGGATACCGTCCTGCTGTCAGTGACGCGCGCCGTCATCCCTGTCGCGAAGCCGACGCACCAGCGTGCGGAACCGCTCAGGACAACCAAAATTTCTGCATGACTCTTCACAGTCCGTCACGATTCAGTGTCACAGGCTTTCGTTAGATCCACGAAGGTAGTGTGTGTAGGTGAGTTCGACATCTCCCGACACTTCTGTAGCTGGCGGGCGGTCATATAGCAATACGTAACTGAACGGTGGAAGTACAACA
>WEDG01006016.1:0-47741 GCA_017591395.1 Schistocephalus solidus
ATTGAGCAACGGGCTTGTTGCGTTGTCCTTTTTGATCGGGAATTTTATGATAGTGTGTGGCTCACCTATCTGCTTAAGGAACTTTAATGGTCCGATGTGCCTGGAACTCAGACTAGAGCCCTCACAGGTGGTCGCATAGCGACGAGAAGCATCTGTTGATAATGTGGAACCAACAAACACAAGGGAGACCGGAATGGCCATTTCTGGCTTATTAGCCGTCATCAGCCAGTCAAACCCAATCCCAAGTGTGGCACACCTGGGTTTCGAACACGCGACCTTTTGTAATTGAGTCAACGCTCTACCATTGAGCAACAGGCTCGTTGCTTTGTCGGTTGCGATCGGGAATATGATAATAGTGTGTGTCTCACCGATCTGCTTAAGGAAAACTTATGTTCTCTACTGCCCTGGAACTAAGAATAGAGCCCTAACAGGCGGTCGCAAAGCGACGTGTAGCATATGTTGATAATGTGGAACTTACAAAGACAAGAGAGACCAGAATAGCCATTTCTGGCTTATTAGCCGTCATCAGCCAGTCATACCCAATAACAAGCGTGGCACATCTGGGATTCCAAACCGCGACCGTTGGTAATTGAGTCGAACGCTCTACCATTGAGCAACAGGCTCGTTGCTTTGTCGGTTGCGATCGGGAATATGATGATAGTGTGTGGCTCACCGATCTGCTTAAGGAACTTTAATGTTCCGATAAGCCCTGAAACTATAACTAGAGCCCTCACAGGCGGTCGCATAGCGACGTGTAGCGTATGTTGATAATGTGGTACCAAAAACGGACAAGGGAGATCGGATTGGCCATTTCTGGCTTATTAGCCGTCATCAGCCAGACATCCCCAATCCCCAGCCTGGCAGACCGGGGATTCGAACACGCAAATTTTGTAATTGAGTCAAACGCTCTCTTATTGAGCCACGGGCTTTTTGCTTTGTCGGTTGCGATCAGCAATAAAATGATAGTGTATGGCTCACCGATTTGCTAAAGGAACATTTATGTTCCGTTGTGCCCTGGAACTCATTCTAGAGCCCTCACTGGTGGTCACATAGCGACGTGTAGCATATGTTGAAAATGCGGAACCGACAAAGACAAGGGAGACCAAAATGGTCATTTCAGGCTTATTAGCCGTCAACAGCCTGTCATACCAAATCCCAAGTGTGGCACACCTGGGATTCAAACTCGCGAACTTTTGGATATGGAGTAGAACGCTCTACCATTTGGCCACGGGCTCGTTGCGTTTTCGGTTGCGATTGAGAATATGATAATAGTGTGTGGCTCACCGAACTGCTTAAGGAATATTTATGTTCCTTTGTGGCCTGGAAATCACACTGGAACCCCCACAGGCGGTCGCATAGCGACGTGTAGCATATGTTGTAAATGTGGAACCGACAAAGACAAGGGAGGCCGAAATGGCCATTTCTGTGTTTTTTTGCCGGCATCAGCTAGTCATACCCAATCCCAAGTGTGGCACATCTGATATTCGAACACACGATCTTTGGTAATTCAGTCGAACGCTCTTCCATTGAGCAACGGGCTTGTTGCTTTGTCCTTTTCGATCGGGAATATGATGATAGTGTGTGGCTCACCGAAAATGTTAAAGAACATTTGTGTTCCGTTGTGCCCTGGAACTTAGACTAGAGCCCTCACAGGTGGTCTCATAGCGACGTGTAGCATATGTTGATAATGTGGAACCGCCAATTTATAAGGGTGGAAGCCGGGTCTCTGCAAACATTTATCGACCGGTCAGCCTAACTTCAGTTTGATGCAAAATCATTGAAAAAATAATTAAGCAACAACTTATGCAGTTCTTCGAACATAACAATCTGCTATCCGAAGCCCAGCATAGTTTCCGTAGAGGTAGATCCTGCGTCACAAATTTTGCTCTTCTGTTTAGAACGTTGGACTGAAGCTGTCGATATTGGAAATACGGTGCACGCAGTCTATATAGACTTCAAAAAGGCTTTTGATAGCGTGCCGCACCACCGCCTTCTTTATAAACTCAACCGCATAGGCGTAAGAGGTAGACTTCTGACATGGATAGAAAACCTCTTAACTGGCCGCTCACAAACTGTCCATTTCAGCGACAAACAGTCGACTAAAGTTGAGGTTGAGAGTGGTGTTCCCCAAGGCTCTGTTCTCGGCCCTATTTTGTTCATTGTCTACATCAACGATTGTGCCAACGAACTGGACATCGGTATTGCCATGTTTGCCGATGATCTCAAACTTTGACGCGTCATTCAAACTGCGGCTGATGAAGAGAACTTGCAGGCAAACTTAAATCGACTCCATAAATGGTCAAATGACTGGCTCTTGCCGGTTAATCAGAGCAAGTGCAACATCATAGGAGTCGGGGAAAGCAATCCTTTGAACCGTACGGTTTACAGTCTGAATGGCATTCCAATGAAAGAAGTGGATGTCCAAAAGGACCTTGGAGTCTGGATCACGCCCTCCCTTAAACCCTCCCTACATTGCTCAAAGGTAGCGAAGTCAGCCATGTCGATTCTGTACCTCGTTAAACGAGCTTTTGCAGCCTTCACTACCGACTGCTTCGCTAAAGTCTTCGGAGCCACAGTTGGAGTCCACTATCCAAGCTTGGAGACCCTGGGCGGCGAAGGACATCAACATCCTCGAAAAGGTCCAAAGGTGAGCAACCAAACTTTCCTTGGACATTGCTCACAGCCATATGAAACACGGCTGTCGAGTCTCAATTTCTTTCCCTTGCACTAAAGACAGCTTCGGGGGGACCTGATACTAACATTCCGCATACTACGCGTCCAGGACTGTTGTCTCATCCCAAGAGATTTCTTCGAGTTAGCAAAAACAACCAACTTGAGAGGTCATCCTCTCAAATTACGTGTGACTGGAGCAAGGCTAGACACTCGGAAGTACTTCTTCTCCAAAAGAGTAGTCAAAGCTTGGAATAGTCTTCCTCTGGATGTTGTTATGTCGGACTCCTTGGAGGTTTTTAAGCGAAAGTTAGATCGATATAATGGTGCGAGCTACAACACTAACTGAAAGCTGCAAGTGTGACGTCATAAAATAAGGCATTTATAATACTACTAGCTATATTTGAGTAACATTTCTTTATGTTTGTTATTTTCGTTCGAGGGCTTGCATTCTCCCATTATTCCCATGCTGGGGTCCTCGAGGTTTTCGCTGCTTAACTTATTTGCACACCTTGGTGACACCGTGAGTATTTGCATCAGCTGGACCGCACGACCGTCGTCCATGAGGTGTATGAACGTTCTCCCTTGGTTCGAACCGCAATGGACCGAGGATGATCTGGACATATATTTCCGCCTTTGAAATCCCTCAACGGACTCTGCAGTCAGCAAGGGAGAATCTGGCTGATTCATGTGACCTCCGAAATGCCCCCGTTGGACCCCCTCCAAAGGTTGACAGTTTTTCTCCTAAATATCACCGGGAGTTTTTTTTCACTGTCTGCTCTTTTTCAACTATGTTCCATTATGTTAGCCTCGCCGACATATCGAGATATTTTTTTTTTGATACCACAAATCGCATTTTCAAATAGCGAATTTAAAAGTGACTCACCTACATCTCCCTCAAATATACTGATAGTGATACTGATACTGACAAAGTCCAGGGAAACCGGAATGGCCATTTCTGGCTTATAAGCCGTCATCAGCTAGTCATACCCAATACCAAGTGTGGCACACCTGGGATTCGAACCTGCAACCTTTGGTAATTGAGTCCAACGCTCTACAATTGAGCCACGGGCTCGTCGCTTTGTCGGTTGCGATCTGGAATATGATGCTAGTGTGTGGCTCACCTATCTGCTTAAGGAACACTTTTGTTCTCTTCTGCCCTGGAACTCAGACTAGAGCCCTCACAGGCGGTCGCATATTGACGTGAAGCATATTTTGAAAATGTGGAACCGACAATATAAGGGAAACTGGAATAGGCATTTCTGGCTTATTCGCCATCATCAGCCAGTCATACCCAATCCCAAGTGTGGCACACCTGGGATTCGAACCCGCGACCTTTGGTAATTGAGTCGAACGCTCTACAATTGAGCCACGGGCTCGTTGCTTTGTCGGTTGCGATGAGGAATATGATGATAGTGTGTGGCTCACCTATCTGCTTAAGGAACACTTTTGTTCTCTTCTGCCCTGGAACTCAGACTAGAGCCCTCACAGGCAGTCGCATATTGACGTGTAGCATATGTTGTAAATGTGGAACCGGCAAAGACAAGGGAGACGAATAGCTATTTCGGCTTATTACGTCATCAGCCAGTCTACCCCAGGTGTGACACCTGGGATTTGAACCCCGACTTTTGTAATTGAGTCGAACGCTCTAGCATTAAGCCACGGGCTCGATGATTTGTCGGTTGCGATGGGAATATGATGATAGTTTTTGGCTAACCGATCTGCTTAAGGAACTTTAATTTTCCGATGTGCCCCGGACCTCAGACTACAGCCCTCACCGGCGGTTGCATAGCGACGTGTAGCATATGTTAATAATGTGTTACCAAAAAAGACAAGGGAGACCGGAATGGCCATTTCTGGCTTATTAGCCGTCATCATCCTCATACCCAATCCCAAGTGTGGCACACCTGGGATTCGAAACCCGCGACCTTTGGTAATTGAATCGAACGCTCTTCCATTGAGCCACGGGCTCGTTGCGTTTCGGTTGCGATCGGGAATATGATAATAGTGTGGCTCACCGAACTGCTTAAGGAACATTTATGTTCCGTTGTGCCCTGGAACTCAGACTAGAGCCCTCACAGGCGGTCGCAAAGCGACGTGTAGCATATGTTGTAAATGTGGAACCGGCAAAGACAAGGGAGACCCGTGACCTTTAGTAATTGAGTCGAACGCTCTAGCATTAAGCCACGGGCTCGATGATTTGTCGGTTGCGATCGGGAATATGATGATAGTGTGTGGCTAACCGATCTGCTTAAGGAACTTTAATTTTCCGGTGTGCCCTGGACCTCAGACTACAGCCCTCACAGGCGGTCGCATAGCGACGTGTAGCATATGTTGATAATGTGGTACCAAAAAAGACAAGGGAGACCGGAATGGTCATTTCTGGCTTATTAGCCGTCATCATTCAGTCAAATTCAATCCCAAGTTTGGCACACCTGTGATTCGAACCCGCAACCTTTGGTAATTGAGTCGAACGCGCTTCCATTGAGCCACGGGCTCGTTGCTCTGTCGGTTGCGATCGGGAATATGATGATAATGTAGCTCACCGTCTTGCTTTTAGGAACATTTATGTTATGTTATGCCCTGGAACTCAGACTAGAGCCCTCACTGGTTGTCGCATAGCGACGTGTAGCATATGTTGATAATGTGGAACCGACAAAGACAAGGGAGAATGGAATAGCCATTTCTTGCTTATTAGCCATAATCAGCCAGTCAAACCCAATCCTAAGTGTAGGACACCTGGATTCGAACCCGTAACCTTTGGTCATTGAGTCAAATGCACTTCCATTGAGCCACGGGCTCGTTGCTTTAGTCGGTTGCGATCGGGAATGATGATAATGTGTAGCTCACCGATCTGCTTTAGGAACATTTATGTTAAGTTGTGCCCTGAACTCAGACTAGAGCCCCCACAGGCGGTCGCATAGGGACGTGTAGCATATGTTTATAATGAGGAACAGACAAAGACAAGAGAGATCGAAATGGACATTTCTGGCTTATTAGCCGTCATCAGCCAGTCTTACCCAATCCCGATGAGTGGCACACCTGGGATTCAACTCGCGACCTTTGATATGTGAGTCGAACGCTCTAGCATTGAGCCACGGGCTCGATGATCTGTCGGTTGCGATCGGAATATAATGATAGATTGTGGCTCACCGATCTGCTTGAGGAACATTTATGTTCCGTTGTGCCCTGGAACTCAGACTAGAGCTCCTCACAGGCGGTCGCATAGCGACGTGTAGCATATGTTGTAAATGTGGAACCGGCAAAAGACAAGGGAGAACCGCGACCTTTAGTAATTGAGTCGAACGCTCTAGCATTGAGCCACGGGCTCGATGATTTGTCGGTTGCGATCGGGAATATGATGATAGTTTTTGGCTAACCGATCTGCTTAAGGAACTTTAATTTTACGATGTGCCCTGGACCTCAGACTACAGCCCTCACAGGCGGTTGCATAGCGACGTGTAGCATATGTTAATAATGTGGTACCAAAAAAGACAAGGGAGACCGGAATGGCCATTTCATGCTTATTAGCCGTCATCATCCAGTCAAACCCAATCCCAAGATTGACACACTTGGGATTCGAACCCGCAACCTTTGGTAATTGAATCGAACGCTCTTCCATTGAGCCACGGGCTCGTTGCGTTTTCGGTTGCGATCGGGAATATGATAATAGTGTGTGGCTCACCGAACTGCTTAAGGAACATTTATGTTCCGTTGTGCCCTGGAACTCAGACTAGAGCCCTCACAGGTGGTCGCATAGCGACGTGTAGCATATGTTGTAAATGTGGAACCGGCAAAGACAAGGAAGACCCGCGACCTTTAGTAATTGAGTCGAACGCTCTAGCATTGAGCCACGGGCTCGATGATTTGTCGGTTGCGATCGGGAATATGATGATAATGTGTAGCTCACCGATTTGCTTTAGGAACATTTATGTTTTGTTGTGCCCTGGAACTCAGACTAGAGCCCTCACTGGTTGTCGCATAGCGACGTGTAGCATATGTTGATAATGTGGAACCGACAAAGACAAGGGAGACCGGAATAGCCATTTCTGGCTTATTAACCATCATCAGCCAGTCAAACCCAATCCTAAGTTTAGCACACCTGGGAGTCGAACCCGTCACCTTTGGTCATTGAGTCAAACGCACTTCCATTGAGCCACGGGCTCGTTGCTTAGTCGGTTGCGATCGGGAATATGATGATAATGTGTAGCTCACCGATCTGCTTTAGGAACATTTATGTTAAGTTGTACCCTGGAACTCAGACTAGAGCCCTCACAGGCGGTCGCATAGGGACGTGTAGCATATGTTTATAATGTGGAACAGACAAAGATAGGGGAGACCGAAATGGACATTTCTGGCTTTTTAGCCGTGATCAGCCAGTCTTACCCAATACGAAGAGTGGTACACCTTGGATTCGTACCCGCGACCTTTGGTAAGTGAGTCGAACGCTCTAGCATTGAGCCACGGGCTCGATGATCTGTCGGTTGCGATCAGGAATATAATGATAGATTGTGGCTCACCAATCTGCTTGAAGAACATTTATGTTCCGTTGTGCCCTGGAACTCAGACTAGAGCCCTCACAGGCGTTCGCATAGCGACGTGTAGCATATGTTGTAAATGTGGAACCGGCAAAGACAAGGGAGAACCGCGACCTTTAGTAATTGAGTCGAACGCTCTAGCATTAAGCCACGGGCTCGATGATTTGTCGGTTGCGATCGGGAATATGATGATAGTTTTTGGCTTACGGATCTGCTTAAGGAACTTTAATTTTCCGATGTGCCCTGGACCTCAGTCTACAGCCCTCACAGGCGGTCGCATAGCGACGTGTAGCATATTTTGATAATGTGGTACCAAAAAAGACGAGGGAGACCGGAATGGCCATTTCTGGCTTATTAGCCGTCATCATCCAGTCAAAATCAATCCCACGTTTGGCACACCTATTATTCGAACCCGAAACATTTGGTAATTGAGTCGAACGCGCTTCCATTGAGCCACGGGCTCGTTGCTTTGTCGGTTGCGATCGGGAATATGATGATAATGTGTAGCCCACCGATCTGCTTTAGGAACATTTATGTTAAGTTGTGCCCTGGAACTCAGACTAGAGCCCTCACTGGTGGTCGCATAGCGACGTGTAGCATACGTTTAAAATGCGGAACCGACAAAGACAAGGGAGACCAAAAATGGTCATTTCTGGCTTATTAGCCGTCATCAGCCAGTCATACCCAATCCCAAGTGTGGCACACCTGGGATTCAAGCTCGCGACCTTTAGGTATGGAGTAGAACGCTCTACCATTGGGCCACGGGCTCGTTGCGTTTTCGGTTGCGATTGGGAATATGATAATAGTGTGCGGCTCACTGAACTGCTTAAGGAATATTTATGTTCCGTTGTGCCCTGGAACTCAGACTAGAGCCCTCACAGGCGGTCGCATAGCGACGTGTAGCATATGTTGTAAATGTGGAACCGGCAAAGACAAGGGAGACCCGCCACTTTAGTAATTGAGTCGAACGCTCTAGCATTGAGCCACGGGCTCGATGATTTGTCGGTTGCGACTCAGGAATATGATGATAGTGTTTGGCTAACCGATCTGCTTAAGGAACTTTAATTTTCCGATGTGCCCTGGACCTCAGACTACAGCCCTCACAGGCGGTCGCATAGCGAAGTGAAGCATATGTTGTAAATGTGGAACCGACAAAGACAAGGGATACTGAAATGGCAATTTCTGGTTTTTTTGCCGGCATCAGCTAGTCATACCCAATCCCAAGTGTGGCACATCTGGGATTCGAACACACGATCTTTGTTAATTCAGTCGAACGCTTTTCTATTGAGCAACGGGCCTGTTGCTTTGTCCTTGTCGATCGGGAATATGATGATAGTGTGTGGCTCACCGAAAATCTTAAATAACATTTGTGTTCCGTTGTGCCCTGGAGCACAGACTAGAGCCCTCACAGACGGTCTCATAGCGACGTGTAGCATATGTTGATAATGTGGTCCCAAAAAAGACAAGGGAGACCGGAATGGCCATTTCTGGCTTATTAGTCGTGATCATCCAGTCAAACTCAATCCCAAGTTTGGCACACCTGTGATTCGAACCCGCAACCTTTGGTAATTGTGTCGAACGCGCCTCCATTGAGCCACAGGCTCGTTGCTTTGTCGGTTGCGATCGGGAATATGATGATAATGTGTAGCTCACCGATCTGCTTTAGGAACATTTATGTTAAGTGTTGCCCTGGAACTCAGACTAGAGCCCTCACTGGTGGTCGCATAGCGACGTGTAGCATATGTTTAAAATGCGGAACCGACAAAGACAATGGAGACCAAAAATGTCATTTCTGGCTTATTAGCCGTCATAAGCCACTCATACCCAATCCCAAGTGTGGCACACCTGGGATTCAAACTCGCGACCTTTGGATATGGAGTAGAACGCTCTACCATTGGGCCACGGGCTCGTTGCGTTTTCGGTTGCGATCGGGAATATGATAATAGTGTGTGGCTCACCAAACTGTTTAAGAAATATTTATGTTCCGTTGTGCCCTGGAACTCAGACTAGAGCTTTCACAGGCGGTCGCATAGCGACGTGTAGCATATGTTGTAAATGTGGAACCGACAAAGACAAGGGATACTGAAATGGCAATTTCTGGTTTTTTTGGCCGGCATCAGCTATTCATACCCAATCCCAAGTGTGGCACATCTGGGATTCGAACACACGATCTTTGGTAATTCAGTCGAACGCTCTTCTATTGAGCAACGGGCTTGTTGCTTTGTCCTTGTCGATCGGGAATATGATGATAGTGTGTGGCTCACCGAAAATCTTAAAGAACATTTGTGTTCCGTTGTGCCCTGGAACACAGACTAGAGCCCTCACAGGCTGTCTCATAGCGACGTGTAGCATATGTTGATAATGTGGAACCGCCACTTTATAAGGGTGGAAGCCGGGTCCCTGCAAACAATTATCGACCGGTCAGCCTAACTTCAGTTTGCTGCAAAATCATGGAAAAAATAATTAAGCAACAACTTATGCAGTTCTTCGAACATAACAATCTGCTATCCGAAGCCCAGCACGGTTTCCGTAGAGGTAGATCCTGCGTCACAAATTTGCTCTTCTGTTTAGAACGTTGGACTGAAGCTGTCGATATTGGAAATACGGTGCACGCAGTCTATATAGACTTCAAAAAGGCTTTTGATAGCGTGCCGCACCACCGCCTTCTTTATAAACTCAACCGCATAGGCGTAAGAGGTAGACTTCTGACATGGATAGAAAACTTCTTAACTGGCCGCTCACAAACTGTCCATATCAGCGACAAACAGTCGACTAAAGTTGAGGTTGAGTGTGGTGTTCCCCAAGGCTCTGTTCTCGGCCCTATTTTGTTCATTGTCTACATCAACGATTGTGCCAACGAAATGGACTGCGGTATTGCCATGTTTGCCAATGATTTCAAACTTTGGCGCGTCATTCAAACTGCGGCTGATGAACAGAACTTGCAGGCAAACTTAAATCGACTCCATAAATGGTCAAATGACTGGCTCTTGTCGTTTAATGTGAGCAAATGCAACATCATAGGAGTCGGGAAAAGCAATCCTTCGAACCGTTCGGTTTACAGTCTGAATGGCATTCCACTGAAAGAAGTGGATGTCCAAAAGGACCTTGGAGTCTGGATCACGCCCTCGCTTAAACCCTCCCTACATTGCGCAAAGGTAGCGAAGTCAGCCATGTCGATTCTGTACCTCGTTAAACGAGCTTTTGCAGCCTTCACTACCGACTGCTTCGCTAAAGTCTTCGGGGCCACAGTTGGAGTCCGCTATCCAAGCTTGGAGACCCTGGGCGGCGAAGGACATCAACATCCTCGAAAAGGTCCAAAGGTGAGCAACCAAACTTGTCCTTGGACATGGCTCACAGCCTTATGAAACACGGCTGTCGAGTCTCAATCTCTTTCCCTTGCACTATAGACAGTTTCGGGGGAACCTGATACTAACATTCCGCATACTACGCGTCCAGGACTGTTGTCTCGTCCCAGGAGATTTCTTCGAGTTAGCAAAAACAACCAACTTGAGAGGTCATCCTCTCATATTACGTGTGACTGGAGCAAGGCTAGACACTCGGAAGTACTTCTTCTCCAAAAGAGTAGTCAAAGCTTGGAATAGTCTTCCTCTGGATGTTGTTATGTCGGACTCCTTGGAGGTTTTTAAGCGAAAGTTAGATCGATATAATGTTGCGGGCTACAACACTAACTGAAAGCTGCAAGTGTGACGTCATAAAATAAGGCATTTATAATACTACTAGCTATATTTGAGTAACATTTCTTTATGTTTGTTATTTTCGTTCGAGGGCTTGCATTCTCCCATTATTCCCATGCTGGGGTCCTCGAGGTTTTCGCTGCTTAACTTATTTGCACACCTTGGTGACACCGTGAGTATTTGCATCAGCTGGACCTGGCGACCGTCGTCCATGAGGTGTATGAACGTTCTCCCTTGGTTCGAACCGCAATGGACCGAGGATGATCTGGACATATATTTCCGCCTTTGAAATCCCTCAACGGACTCTGCAATCAGCAAGGGAGAATCTGGCTGATTCATGTGACCTCCGAAATGCCCCCCGTTGGACCCCCTCCCAAGGTTGACAGTTTTTTCTCCTAAATATCACCGGGAGTTTTTTTTCATTGTCTGCTCTTTTTCAACTATGTTCCACTATGTTAGCCTCGCCAACATATCGAGATATTATTTTTTTGATACCACAACTCGCATGTACAAATAGGGAAATCAAAGGTGACTCACCTACATCTCCCTCAAATATACTGATAGTGATACTGATACTGACAAAGACCAGGGAGACCGGAATGGCCATTTCTGGCTTATAAGCCGTCATCAGCTAGTCATACCCAATTCCAAGTGTGGCACACATGGGATTTGAACCTGCGACCTTTGTTAATTGAGTCGAACGCTCTACCATTGAGCCACGGGCTCGTTGCTTTGTCGGTTGCGATCTGGAATATTATGATAGTGTGTGGCTCACCGATCTGCTTAAGGAACATTTATGTTCCGTTGTGCTCTGGAACTCAGAATAGAGCCCTCAAAGGCGGTCGCATAGCGACGAGTAGCATATTTTGATAATGTGGAACGGACAATATAAGGGAAACTGGAATAGGCATTTCTGGCTTATTCGCTATCATCAGCCAGTCATACCCAATCCCAAGTGTGTCACACCTGTGATTCAAACCCGCGACCTTTGGTAATTGAGTCAAACGCTCTAAGATTGAGCTACGGGCTCGTTGCTTTTTCCGTTGCGATCGGGAATATGTTGATAGTGTGTGGCTAACCGATCTGCTTAAGGAACTTTAAATTTCCGATGTGCCCTGGAACTCAGACTAGAGCCCTCACAGGCGGTCGCATATTGACGTGTAGCATATGTTGTAAATATGGAACCGGCAAAGACAAGGGAGACTGAAATGGCCATTTCTGGCTTTTTAGCCGTCATCAGCCAGTCTTACCCAATACCAAGTGTGGCACACCTGGGATTCGAAACCGCTACCTTTGGTAATTTAGTCGAACGCTCTAGCATTGAGCCATGGGCTCGATGATTTGTCGGTTGCGATCAGGAATATAATGATAGATTGTGGTTCACCGATCTGCTTGAGGAACATTTATGTTCCGTTGTGCCCTGGAACTCGGACTAGAGCCCTCACTGGTGGTCTCATAGCGACGTGTAGCATATGTTGAAAATGCGGAACCGACAAAGACAAGGGAGACCAAAATGGTCATTTCTGGCTTATTAGCCGTCATCAGCCAGTCATACCAAATCCCAAGTGTGGCACACCTATGATTCAAACTCGCGACCTTTGGATATGGAGTAGAACGATCTACCATTGGGCCACGGGCTCGTTGCGTTTTCGGTTGCGATCGGGAATATGATAATAGTGTGTGGCTCACCGAACTGCTTAAGGAATATTTATGTTCCGTTGTGCCCTGGAACTCAGACTAGGGCCCTCACATGCGGTTGCATAGCGACGTGTAGCATATGTTGTAAATGTGGAACCGGCAAAGACAAGGGAGACCGAAATGGTCATTTCTGGCTACTTAGCCGTGATCAGCCAGTCTTACCCAATACGAAGTGTGGCACACCTGGGATTCGTACCCGCGACCTTTGGTAATTGAGTGGAACGCTCTAGCATTGAGCCACGGGCTCGATGATTTGTCGGTTGCGATCAGGAATATAATGATAGATTGTGGCTCACCGATCTGCTTGATGAACATTTATGTTCCGTTGTGCCCTGGAACTCAGACTAGAGCCCTCACTGGTGGTCGCATAGCGACGTGTAGCATATGTTGAAAATGCGGATCCGACAAAGACATGGGAGACCAAAATGGTCATTTCTGGCTTTTTAGCCATCATCAGCTAGTCATACCCAATCCCAAGTGTGCACACCTTGGATTCAAACCCGCGACCTTTGGATATGGAGTCGAACGCTCTACCATTGGGCCACGGGCTCGTTGTTTTTTCGGTTGCGATCGGGAATATGATGATAGTTTTTGGCTCACTGATCTGCTTAAGGAACATTTATGTTCCGTTTCGGAAACTTGCTCCTTTCCATCATCAGATTGGTGAAATGGTTGTTCTGATTGCCTAGATGTGTTCCGTCTTTATGCCTGACGCATGTTATAAGCATGCTCGACATCTGAACTCCGACTAACCTGCTTTGCTCCCTTTGCGGCCGAATATTGGCGCACCCGTGTGACGTTTTTCGTCTGCACTCATAATCGGATGGACTGAGCCGCTATCGCTCCCTGTGCAGACCATGTTCAGCTGCCTGGCCGCGTAGGTTGGTCGATGTTTCACCACGGTTGGCCGACTTCCGGCTGGCTTTTTCCCCTGCTGTGAAGGTGACAGCTGTGGGAAGAACCGCGGTTTGTGGCCTAGTGCTGCTGGCCCCGTCTGGACTGACTGCATCCTTGTACGTGAGGTCTGGTAGGTCGTTGCTGATAAATAGTTCTGTTGATTGTGCCAACTGAGGAACAACTTTAGAGCACCAGTTTGGCCGTCTTGTCATTAACTTGGCCAATTAATCTTGCTTCCCGAAGCCGAAATTGTGTTTTTCATCTTGTATGTGGCTATATACCAGAGACAGTTCATCCTTGCTGTTCATTGCAAGCTGGTGCTCATGCAATCTTGTGCAGTCAGCCAGCCATACCCATCCAAGGCGTTGTGGCGCGTGATGTTCGATCAAGCAACCTGTTGGGCAGTGTTCTAAGTATCTATTGACTGCGTATCAAGCTTTTTGTCTTACCACTTTCGATCATGAATATTAGCTATGGTATGTAGGCGCTCGCCGATCGGATACAGGACTCACTCATCCCGTTGTGCCTCGGGGCTAACTCTCAAGCCCTGCCAGCAGCCGTAAGGTAGCTAAGGATATAGGCAGAATAACATGACCGACAAAGACAAGGGAGACTGGAATGGCCATTTCTGGCTTATTAGCCATCATCAGCCAGCCATACCCAACCCCAGGCGCTGCGGCGCCCGAGCCTCGAACTGGCGACCCTGTTGGGCAGAAGTCCAGCGCTCTAATCGCTGTGCCACGAGCTCGTTGTCTTGCCGGTTTCGATCGGGAATATTAACCATGGTATTTGGGCGCTCACCGATCGGTTACAGGACTCAATCTTCCCGTTGTGCCTTGGGGCTCACGCTCAAGCCCCACCAGCAGCCCCCAGGTGGCACAGGATATAGGCAGATTAGCATGACCTACGACAAGGGAGACTTGAATGGCCTGTTCTGGCTTATGAGCCGTCATCAACCTGCCAGGCCTACTTAATCACAGCCGATTTGGAGCCTAAAGCTCAACATCTTCACCTGCTGGGCAAAAGTCAAACGAACTACCAACTCCGCCACAAGCTCTTTGTCTTGCCAGTTTCGATCGGGAATTCTAGCTATGGTAAGTCGGCACCTACCGATCGGTTACAGGACTCCTTCTTCCCCTTTTGCCTTCGGACTCAGTCTGGAGCCACGTCAGTAGCCGCCCGGAGGCATAGGATACAGGCAGAATAACATGACCTACAAAGACAAGTGGAATTTAATGGCCATTTCTGGCTTATTAGCCATCATCAGCCATCCAGCCATACACAAACCCAGGTGCTGCGGTGCCCGAGGCTCGATCTCGTGACCTGTTGGTCAGTCAGGCAACGATCGATTGTCTCCGTAGTGAGCTCCTCGACCTGCCGCTTTCGATCGGGATTATTAGCTATGGTACGTTGGCTCTCACAGTTCGGTTAACGGACTCAGTTTTTCTGTTGTGCATTGGGGATCAATCCCGGGCTTCTCCAGCCGCCGCAAGGGTATAGGTAGAATAACATGACCTACAAAGACAAGGGAGACTGGAATTGCCATTTCTGGCTTATTAGTCGTCATCAGACAGCCAGCCCTACCCAACCCCTGGGGTTGCGGGATTTCAGGCTCAAATTCGCGACCTATTGGGCAGTGGTCGAACAATCGATTATTTCGCAGTGAGCTCCTTATCCCTCGCCTTTGGTTTACGGATTCACATATCCCGTTGTGCCTTGGGCTCTCTTTCGAGCCATGACAGCCACCGTTAGGCGGCTAAGAATAGCGGTAGAATAATATGACTGACAAAGACAAGGGAGAATGGAATGGTCATTTCTGGTTTATTAGCAAATATCAGCCAGAAAGCCGTACCCAAGCCAAGGCACCGCTGTGCCCAAGGTTCGATCTGGTGACCTGTTTTTCTGTAGCCTAACGATCTTATGACTGCGTAGCGAGTACCTTGACGTGCCACATTTGACCGGGAATATAAGCTATATTAAAAAGGCGCTCATTGATCAGCTAACGGACTCACTTGTCCCTCTGAGCCTTGGAGCTCAATCTTGAGCCACGCCAGCCGCCGTACGGCGGCTATTGAGATAGGTACAAAATCATGACCTACAAATACAAGGGAGACTAGAATAGCCATTTCTGGCTTATTAGCAATTATCAGCCAGCCAGGGCTACCAAACTGCAGCCGATAAAGAGCCTTAAGCTGAAACTAAAAACTTTACGGGCAAAAGTCTGACGTTAAACCCACTGCCCCACGAGGTCGTTTTCTGCCCGTTTCTGTTACGGAATATTCACAATTTTAACTAGCAGCTCAGTGCGATACGTTACAGGAATCTTTCGTCCCATTGTGCCTTGTGGCTCACTCAAAATATACGCCAGCAGCCACAAGGTGGCTAAGGATATAGACACAATAACATGACCGACAAAGAAAACGGAGAATGTAATGTCCGTTTCTGGATTATTATATATCTTCAGCCAGCCAGCCAGCAATAACAATCCCAGTCGCTGCGGTGCCCAAGGCTCGATTTCACGACATGTTGGACAGACTGGAGACTGGAATGGTTATTTCTGGCTTATAAGCCATCAACATTCCACCAGCCATACCCATCCCTAGGCGATGCGGCTCCTAAGGCTCGTAAACTTGACCTGCTGGGCAAAATTCTAACGCTGTTCCCGCTGCGCCACGTAAGTTCGTTTTCTTGCCGGTTACGATCAGGAATATAAGTTATGAAGAGCAGCCGCTCAGGGGTAGGTTGCAGGACTTACTTATTTCGATGTGCCCCGGGGCTCACTCTCGAGCCACCCCAGCAGCCGAAAGGCTGCTAATGAACATAGAAGAAAAACCTAACCGTCAAAGACAAGGGAGTCTGGAATGGCCATTTATGGATTCCAAGCCGTCAACAGCCAGTCAGCCAGCCTAAAAAAGACTGATGAGACCGGAATGGTCATTTTAGTCTTATTTATCGAAGTCAATCAGCCCTACGCAGCCCTATGCGGTGCCACACCGAAGGTTCAAACGCTCGCCCTATTTATCAGAATTCCAAGGCTCTAACCACTGAGCCACAGGCTCGTTATCTTGCCAGTTTTGATCGGGAATATTACATTGGTGGATTGCGCGGCATGCCCGTCGCCACTTTAATTGAAGTAAGGCCGATTGGGTGGTGACCTTTTACTATTATAGATCAAAACTTCCAATCGATTGATTTACTTATTTACTTTATATTTTGCATCCGACTTGCGTTATAACGTCTGATTCCACACTAAAATGGACATTATATGACCCACAGCAGCTAAACCATGAAACAAAAAATCGTTTAAAATCTATTAAATTCCTGTAATAAATTTATTATAGGAAAGCGGAAATAGCAGCGGTCATTCTGACAAGCAGGATAGAATGGGCTGGGATAAGAGAGAACCGGATACAGGATACAGAAGTTTGCAAAATTGCAGTAAGGTCTACTGCACACAGATAACTCCAATAGTTAAAAACGTGATAACAATGCAGATGATAAGGAATGTGTGTCCAGTAAGAAGTGTATGATTGTATTTTTAAAATTTTCCAAGTCACATCGACACCTTTTAGTCTGAAAAATGAATGCGCCTATGGAGAATCAATGTCGTTTCAGTTCCTGTCGCCTACAAATATGGTGAAAAATTATGCATAAGTCATTTATTGTCTGTCGAATGGAACATTGTCATTTCTCATTGCATATATTTTGCGAAATAAGGAGACAAAAGAGACATTCACCACAAAATTATGCTTCAGCTTATGCTTCAGCAGCGCTATGTTATGGCTTATGTCAGAAAAACTAATTCCACTCTAATCCGAGTTTTTATATAAATGCAGACATTATTTGGCACCTGATGGATGAAGTTGGGTGACAATGACAGTCATGAAAAATTCATCAATTCCAGACATTGGATTAAATTACAAAAATCTTAAAATGTAATTAGTGCGCTATGCTATGGCTTATGTCATAAAATTTAATTCCACTCTAATCGGAGTTTTTATATAAATGCAGACATTATTTGGCACCTGATGGATGAAGTTGGGTGACAGTGACAGTCATGAAAAATGCATCAATTCCAGACATTGGATTAAATAACAAAATCTTACAATGTAATTTGTGCGCTTTGTTATGGCTTATGTCAGAAAAATTAATTCCACTCTAATCCGAGTTTTGATATAAATGCAGACATTATTTGGCACCTGATGGATGAAGTTGGGTGACAGTGACAGTCATGAAAAATGCATCAATTCCAGACATTTGATTAAATTACAAAAATCTTAAAATGTAATTAGTACGCTATGTTATGGCTTATGTCAGAAAAATTAATTCCACTCTAATCCGAGTTTTTATATAAATGCAGACATTATTTGGCACCTGATGGGTGAAGTTGGGTGACAGTGACAGTCATGAAAAATGCATCAATTCCAGACATTGGATTAAATTACAAAAATCTTAAAATGTAATTAGTGCGCTATGTTATGGCTTATGTCAGAAAAATTAATTCCACTCTAATCCGAGTTTTGATATAAATGCAGACATTATTTGGCACCTGATGGATGAAGTTGGGTGACAGTGACAGTCATGAAAAATGCATCAATTCCAGACATTGGATTAAATAACAAAATCTTAAAATGTAATAAGTGCGCTTTGTTATGGCTTATGTCAGAAAAATTAATTCCACTCTAATCCGAGTTTTGATATAAATGCAGACATTATTTGGCACCTGATGGATGAAGTTGGGTGACAGTGACAGTCATGAAAAATGCATCAATTCCAGACATTTGATTAAATTACAAAAATCTTAAAATGTAATTAGTGCGCTATGTTATGGCTTATGTCAGAAAAATTAATTCCACTCTAATCCGAGTTTTTATATAAATGCAGACATTATTTGGCACCTGATGGGTGAAGTTGGGTGACAGTGACAGTCATGAAAAATGCATCAATTCCAGACATTGGATTAAATTACAAAAATCTTAAAATGTAATTAGTGCGCTATGTTATGGCTTATGTCAGAAAAATTAATTCCACTCTCTAATCCGAGTTTTTGATATAAATGCAGACATTATTTGGCACCTGATGGATGAAGTTGGGTGACAGTGACAGTCATGAAAAATGCATCAATTCCAGACATTGGATTAAATAACAAAATCTTAAAATGTAATTAGTGCGCTATGTTATGGCTTATGTCAGAAAAATTAATTCCACTCTAACCCGAGTATTTAAATAAATGCAGACATTATTTGGCACCTGATGGATGAGATTGGGTGACAGTGACAATCATGAAAAATTCATCAATTCCAGACATTGGATTAAATTACAAAAATCTTAAAATGTAATAAGTGCGCTATGTTATGGCTTATGTCAGAAAATTTAATCCACTCTAATCCGAGTTTTTATATAGATGAAGACATTATTTGGCACCTGATGGATTAAGTTGGTTGACAGTGACAGTCATGAAAAATGCATCAATTCCAGACATTGGATTAAATAACAAAATCTTAAAATGTAATTAGTGCGCTATGTTATGGCTTATGTCATAAAAACTAATTTGACTCTAATCCGAGTTTTTATATAAATGCAGACATTATTTGGCACCTGATGGGTGAAGTTGGGTGACAGTGACAGTCATGAAAAATTTATCAATTCTAGACATTGGATTAAATTACAAAAATCTTAAAATGTAATTAGAAAGCTATGTTATGGCTTATGTCAGAAAAATTAATTCCACTCTAATCCGAGTTTTTATGTAAATGCAGACATTATTTGGCACCTGATGGATGAAGTTGGGTGACAGTGACAGTCATGAAAAATGCATCAATTCCAGACATTTGATTAAATTACAAAAATCTTAAAATGTAATTAGTACGCTATGTTTATGGCTTATGTCAGAAAAATTAATTCCACTCTAATCCGAGTTTTTATATAAATGCAGACATTATTTGGCACCTGATGGATGAAGTTGGGTGACAGTGACAGTCATGAAAAATGCATCAATTCCAGACATTTGATTAAATTACAAAAATCTTAAAATGTAATTTGTACGCTATGTAATGGCTTATGTCAGAAAAATTAATTCCACTCTAATCCGAGTTTTTATATAAATGCAGACATTATTTGGCACCTGATGGATGAAGTTGGGTGACAGTGACAGTCATGAAAAATGCATCAATTCCAGACATTGGATTAAATTACAAAAATCTTAGAATGTAATTAGTGCGCTATGTTATGGCTTATGTCAGAAAAATTAATTCCACTCTTATCCGAGTTTTTATATAAATGCAGACATTATTTGGCACCTGATGGGTGAAGTTAGGTGACAGTGACAGTCATGAATAATGCATCAATTCCAGACATTGGATTAAATAACAAAATCTTAAAATGTAATAAGTGCGCTATGTTATGGCTTATGTCAGAAAAATTAATTCCACTCTAACCCGAGTATTTAAATAAATGCAGACATTATTTGGCACCTGATGGATGAAGTTGGGTGACAGTGACAGTCATGAAAAATGCATCAATCTCCAGACATTGGATTAAATTCAAAAATCTAAAATGTAATTAGTGCGCTATGTTATGGCTTATGTCAGAAAAATTAATTCCACCCTAATCCGAGTTTTGATATAAATGCAGACATTATTTGGCACCTGATGGATGAAGTTGGGTGACAGTGACAGTCATGTAAAAATGCATCAATTCCAGACATTGGATTAAATTACAAAAATCTTAAAATGTAATTAGTGCGCTATGTTATGGCTTATGTCAGAAAAATTAATTCCACTCTAACCCGAGTATTTTAAAATAAATGCAGACATTATTTGGCACCTGATGGATGAAGTTTGGGTGACAGTGACAGTCATGAAAAATGCATCAATTCCAGACATTGGATTAAATTACAAAAATCTTAAATGTAATTAGTGCGCTGTGTTACGGCTTATGTCAGAAAAATTTATTCCACTCTAATCCGAGTTTTACATAAATGCAGACATTATTTGGCACCTGATGGATGAAGTTGGGTGACAGTGACAGTCATGAAAAATGCATCAATTCCAGACATTGGATTAAATTACAAAAATCTTAAAATGTAATAAGTGCGCCATATGTTATGGCTTATGTCATAAAAACTAATTTGACTCTAATCCGAGTTTTTATATAAATGCAGACATTATTTGGCACCTGATGGATGAAGTTGGGTGACAGTGACAGTCATGAAAAATTCATCAATTCCAGACATTGGATTAAATTACAAAAATCTTAAAATGTAATTAGTGCGCTATGTTATGGCTTATGTCAGAAAAATTAATTCCACTCTAATCCGAGTTTTTGATATAAATGCAGACATTATTTGGCACCTGATGGATGAAGTTAGGGTGACAGTGACAGTCATGAAAAATGCATCAATTCCAGACATTTGGATTAAATTACAAAAATCTTAAAATGTAATTAGTGCGCTTTGTTATGGCTTTATGTCAGAAAAATTAATTCCACTCTAATCCGAGTTTTTAAATAAATGCAGACATTATTTGGCACCTGATGGATGAAGTTGGGTGACAGTGACAGTCATGAAAAATGCATCAATTCCAGACATTTGATTAAATTACAAAAATCTTAAAATGTAATTAGTGCGCTATGTTATGGCTTATGTCAGAAAAATTAATTCCACTCTAATCCGAGTTTTTATATAAATGCAGACATTATTTGGCACCTGATGGGATGAAGTTGGGTGACAGTGACAGTCATGAAAAAAATGCATCAATTCCAGACATTTGATTAAATTACAAAAATCTTAAAATGTAATTAGTGCGCTATGTTATGGCTTATGTCAGAAAAATTAATTCCACTCTAATCCGAGTTTTTATATAAATGCAGACATTATTTGGCACCTGATGGATGAAGTTGGGTGACAGTGACAGTCATGAAAAAAATGCATCAATTCCAGACATTTGATTAAATTACAAAAAAATCTTAAAATGTAATTAGTACGCTATGTTATGGCTTATGTCAGAAAAACTAATTCCACTCTAATCCGAGTTTTTAAATAAATGCAGACATTATTTGGCACCTGATGGATGAAGTTGGGTGACAGTGACAGTCATGAAAAAAATGCATCAATTCCAGACATTGGATTAAATTACAAAAAAATCTTAAAATGTAATTAGTGCGCTATGTTATGGCTTATGTCAGAAAAATTAATTCCACTCTAATCCGAGTTTTTTGATATAAATGCAGACATTATTTGGCACCTGATGGATGAAGTTGGGTGACAGTGACAGTCATGAAAAAAATGCATCAATTCCAGACATTGGATTAAATAACAAAAATCTTAAAAATGTAATTAGTGCGCTATGTTATGGCTTATGTCAGAAAAATTAATTCCACTCTAATCCGAGTTTTTATAAACAAATGCAGACATTATTTGGCACCTGATGGATGAAGTTGGGTGACAGTGACAGTCATGAAAAAAATTCATCAATTCCAGACATTGGATTAAATTACAAAAAAATCTTAAAAATGTAATTAGTACGCTATGTTATGGCTTATGTCAGAAAAATTAATTCCACTCTAATCCGAGTTTTTATATAAATGCAGACATTATTTGGCACCTGATGGATGAAGTTGGGTGACAGTGACAGTCATGAAAAATGCATCAATTCCAGACATTTGATTAAATTACAAAAATCTTAAAATGTAATTAGTGCGCTATGTTATGGCTTATGTCAGAAAAATTAATTCCACTCTAATCCGAGTTTTTTTATATAAATGCAGACATTATTTGGCACCTGATGGGTGAAGTTGGGTGACAGTGACAGTCATGAAAAATGCATCAATTCCAGACATTGGATTAAATAACAAAATCTTAAAATGTAATTAGTGCGCTATGTTATGGCTTTATGTCAGAAAAATTAATTCCACTCTAATCCGAGTTTTTTTATATAAATGCAGACATTATTTGGCACCTGATGGATGAAGTTGGGTGACAGTGACAGTCATGAAAAATGCATCAATTCCAGACATTGGATTAAATTACAAAAATCTTAAAATGTAATTAGTACGCTATGTTATGGCTTATGTCAGAAAAATTAATTCCACTCTAATCCGAGTTTTTATATAAATGCAGACATTATTTGGCACCTGATGGATGAAGTTGGGTGACAGTGACAGTCATGAAAAATGCATCAATTCCAGACATTGGATTAAATTACGAAAAATCTTTAAAATGTAATTAGTGCGCTATGTTATGGCTTATGTCAGAAAAATTAATTCCACTCTAATCCGAGTTTTTATATATAAATGCAGACATTATTTGGCACCTGATGGATGAAGTTGGGTGACAGTGACAGTCATGAAAAAAATGCATCAATTCCAGACATTGGATTAAATAACAAAAATCTCTAAAATGTAATTAGTGCGCTATGTTATGGCTTATGTCAGAAAAATTAATTCCACTCTAATCCCGAGTTTTTATATAAATGCAGACATTATTTGGCACCTGATGGATGAAGTTGGGTGACAGTGACAGTCATGAAACGAATGCATCAATTCCAGACATTGGATTAAATTACAAAAATCTTAAAATGTAATTAAGTGCGCTATGTTATGGCTTATGTCAGAAAAATTAATTCCACTCTAATCCGAGTTTTATATAAATGCAGACATTATTTGGCACCTGATGGATTAAGTTGGGTGACAGTGACAGTCATGAAAAATGCATCAATTCCAGACATTGGATTAAATTACAAAATCTTAAAATGTAATTAGTACGCTATGTTATGGCTTATGTCAGTAAAACTAATTCCACTCTAATCCGAGTTTTTTATATAAATGCAGACATTATTTGGCACCTGATGGATGAAGTTAGGGTGACAGTGACAGTCATGAAAAATGCATCAATTCCAGACATTGGATTAAATTACGAAAAAATCTTAAAAATGTAATTAGTAGCGCTATGTTATGGCTTATGTCAGAAAAAAATTAATTCCACTCTAATCCGAGTTTTTTATATAAATGCAGACATAATTTGGCACCTGATGGATGAAGTTAAGTGACAGTGACAGTCATGAAAAATGCATCAATTCCAGACATTGGATTAAAATAACAAAAATCTTAAAATGTAATTAGTGCGCTATGTTATGGCTTATGTCATTAAAACTAATTTGACTCTAATCCGAGTTTTTATATAAATGCAGACATTATTTGGCACCTGATGGATGAAGTTGGGTGACAGTGACAGTCATGAAAAATGCATCAATTCCAGACATTGGATTAAATTACAAAAATCTTAAAATGTAATTAGTACGCTATGTTATGGCTTATGTCATAAAAACTAATTTGACTCTTATCCGAGTTTTTATATAAATGCAGACATTATTTGGCACCTGATGGATGAAGTTGGGTGATAGTGACAGTCATGAAAAATTCATCAATTCCAGACATTGGATTAAATTAACAAAAATCTTCGAATGTAATTAGTGCGCTATGTTATGGCTTATGTCAGAAAAATTAATTCCACTCTAATCCGAGTTTTTAAATAAATGCAGACATTATTTGGCATCTGATGGATGAAGTTGGGTGACAGTGACAGTCATGAAAAATTCATCAATTCCAGACATTGGATTAAATTACAAAAATCTTAAAATGTAATTAGTACGCTATGTTATGGCTTATGTTAGAAAAATTAATTCCACTCTTATCCGAGTTTTTATATAAATGCAGACATTATTTGGCACCTGATGGGTGAATTTGGGTGACAGTGACAGTCATGAAAAATGCATCAATTCCAGACATTGGATTAAATTACGAAAATCTTAAATGTAATTAGTGCGCTATGTTATGGCTTATGTCAGAAAAATTAATTCCACTCTAATCCGAGTTTTTATATAAATGCAGATATTATTTGGCACCTGATGGATGAAGTTGGGTGACAGTGACAGTCATGAAAAATGCATCAATTCCAGACATTGGATTAAATAACAAAATCTTAAAATGTAATTAGTGCGCTATGTTATGGCTTATGTCAGAAAAACTAATTCCACTCTAATCCGAGTTTTTATATAAATGCAGACATTATTTGGCACCTGATGGATGAAGTTGGGTGACAGTGACAGTCATGAAAAAGCATCAATTCCAGACATTGGATTAAATTACAAAAATCTTTAAAATGTAATTAGTGCGCTATGTTATGGCTTATGTCAGAAAAAAATTAATTCCACTCTAATCCGAGTTTTGATATAAATGCAGACATTATTTGGCACCTGATGGATGAAGTTGGGTGACAGTGACAGTCATGAAAAATGCATCAATTCCAGACATTTGATTAAATTACAAAAATCTTAAAATGTAATTGAAAATTTACCTGCGGGGGGTATAATGCCTTTGGTAGCACATCCGCCAATAGAAACTCAAACAATGAATAACACGCTGAGTGACCTTCGAGGCAAACTACATTACCTTTGCCTGCTATGATTACTGGGCAATGTGCTACTGGTCCCTTCAATATTATAGCGGCTATTAGGAACCGTAATTGCAGCCAGGATTATCGGTGAAAATATTTTGCTGTTACTTGAAAGCATGACTCTGTATCAGACATGGAGTTTTTGTTGGCCAGAATAAAGTACTGGGAGTATGCTAAAAACCTCGGCATTTGACCGCATGTTTTTTGTAGAATTAAAGGTTAAAACAGATGACGAGGTTCCTTTTAAAAGGAAATTTGCCAAGTTGCCAGTGTGGACGTCTGAGTGATCAAAAGCAGTAAGTACTTCAGTTTTCCACTTCACTACAACATTTAGAAAGAATTTTGGGGTCTCTAGGTTAGGTGTGCGTTGTTTATTGACATTCTCTACCCGAATGTATATTTCTAATTGTGCGTATTGTAATACGAACTTGCTACGGTGCCTTCCTTCCTAACGCCGAATACGGTGTTCAGTGTTCACTCGGCTGACTTATGCCGCGACGGCAGAAGAAATCAATGTACTTAGGGCATTTAAAAGGATGCAGAATTGTCATGGAACCATTGAATGTATTTAAATTGCTTGCCTGGGAAACAGTCTATTTCCCAGTCAAAAGAATAGCCAATACATGTGCAATCATGGAAAATGCCAACAGAAATATAAAAATGTGTTTTTTGTTTAGGTTTTCTTACTTAGGTGTGGTTGTTATGCTGATTAACGTGCAACGTAATCCCCAGATATTTCAGTCACGGTAAGATGTCAGTCTTTTGCCGAGCTCCATTCTTTCGCCGGCAAACATGGTAGTTTTTAAAAACGACTACAAAATAAGAAGGGATTTCGCTCATCTATTTTCTGTGCCCTTATAAACTAAAAAATAAATTTATAGAACACGGGAAAAATAACGTAGGTTAGTTATACTGAATAACGTGCAATTTATTTCCACGATACTTTAGTCACGGATATATTCCGGCCTTCTGTCGAGCTTTCTTCTACCTCCTGCAAATTTAGCATGCATTTTTCGCATTTATTATCTGTGTCCTTATAAACTTCATAAACTCAAGAACAAAATTATTCTCTGTTGCATGCGTTTGCTAGCAAATACCATTTTTTCATACGTAAGAAAAAGTAGCTATCGGTTTCACAAATGTTCAATTATGACTGTTTAGGGCCCTGAAATGTCGTTTATAATGAATTCTATCTTTAACATTGATTGATGTTGCTTGTAAAGTTCATAACTTAGTTTGCATCAATTGCAACATTTTGTGAGCCCTGTGTAAAAGCTGCTTAGTAGCGCAAAGTCGATCGGGTTCACATTTTTAACGGAAGTTAAAAGTGTTTTTCTTAACCCAACTATTCACTCGCTTAAATTATAGCGTTGGAAATAAACGTAATGTGCTACCCAATCAGTACAATAATTAATGTTCTTATTCATGCTTATTTGGATAATGTACTGGAGTTAATAAGAGCTTTCATACTTATTGGAATAATGCACAAACCTTAACTAGGTTGTTTTGCAGGTGGCATTCTAGCCATATAAAAATAGCTTGCGATTCTTTTGTACGCTAAACGATATAAGGAACAAACTTAAAAATATTTTCTTATCGTAAGGAATTTTTGAATTTCAATTAACGTTTCGTTCGAACGAAAAATGGCTTATGTCACTGCTAATTTATCGAAAGAAGGACACTGACAATTGAGGAATTAGTGAACGCCAAACTAGGCACCGTTTTTTTCTGCTTCTAAAAATTGTAGGAGACTGAATCATTATATGGGTAAATAGACAGAGTTCGGTGGAGGCACAATAGGCGGGTCCCAAAATAAATGCATAAACCGAAGGTACTTAAAAGTTCACAGTAGGTAGTCTTGTTCACCTGAAGATAACCAGAAACACCGTGGACTATCGCCAGTGTGCTACGAGGCTTGCGTAGGGGGCTGGCGTAGGCTATTGTTCCTGTTCGGATGCACCGTTTTGGAACCCGGGGTGCAACTGCCCTCTTCTTTGTGCAGTCATGCATTCGGACGCGTTCAGTTAGGTTTCCAGTGCTGGTGAGATCGTTGATGTTTGTAACACGGGCATGCTTTGTGGGTAGGGTTGGTGCAGCTGTTGTTTGGATTCCTGGTGGCGTGGGGGGGGGGTTGGGTGAATCCTTTTCAGTTATTTTTGGAACCGGGGGTGCAACTGCCCTCTGCTGTGTGCAGTCATGCGTTCTGACGCATACAGTTAGGTTCAAGTGCTGGTGGGGTCGCTGATGTTTGTAACACCGGCGCGCTCTGTGGGTAGGTAGTTTGGTTGCACCGTTTTGGAACCCGGGGTGCAACTGCCCACTTCTGAGTGCAGTCATGCATTCGGACGCATTCAGTAAGGTTCAAGTGCTAGTGAGATCGTTTGATGTTTGCAAACGGGCATGCTTTGTGGGTAGGGTTGGTGCAGCTGTTGTTTGGATTCCTGGTGGCGTGGGGGGTTAGGTGCATCCTTTGCAGCGATTTATGGGTTTCATCTTCTTATGTTTCCGACTGCTCTGGCGTTTTTATTTCGTTTACGCGTTAACAGCTGGTTTTCCCATGTTCATCGTGTAGTAAGCAGTTAATTTGCACCGTGGGCATGGCATACGTCCGTGTACGTTAGGTCGTTCGTTTGCTTTGCTCATCTATGTTGACTACTATATTTGATTTTGTGAGGCGTCGACACGGACCTTCCACGTGGAGAGTTAAGTGGGACAATTAGGCTGGTTGGTATTCGTTTTAGGGTTAAGTCTTTCGATGGCTGGGGTTACGGATAAACCTCCCTTACCCATTGAGGCCCACGTGCTTTTGGCCCTTCTCGTTGTGTGATCAGAGCTTAAGGTCTTTTAATTTCTTTTTACAGCAGTATGCTGGTTTATCTAGTAATAGTTGTCTCCTTCCATCTACTTCGCTTGCTCGGGTTTTATTGGATGCTGTTTAGTTATCTACGTCTGCCATATGAAGCCCCCTGGTTAGTTAGGTACCGTTTTTAGTCGATCATTTACTGTTTACGCGGAATTCGGTATAGCAAACTGATCTACTCACAAATTTTACTAACATGGATAAGTGGTTGTTATTGTCTTCGTTGCGGTATTCCCGGCAGTAGTAGATTTCTTAGAAGTATTAATTCTGATGGTCTCTGTTGCAAGACCAGTAAAAGTTGCTGCGGATATAGTTGTGGCAATGGTAGTATTATAAGTAAGAGTACTTACTGTAGAATAGGCAGTATGTGTAGTATTTTTTAGACGCAGTAGTAGCGGTACAATAGTTGTAGTTGTTCTTCTGGTATTAGTCGTAGTAAAAGCAGTTGTATTATTAGTAATAGTACTACTGAAAGTGGACGCCATATGAGTGGTATTATTATTAGTAGCGAACGCAGTATTTGTAGTTCAATCAGTAGCAGTAGTAGCAGTAGCAGCAGCAGTAGCAGCAGTAGTAGCAGTAGCAGCAGTAGTAGTAGCAGTAGTAGTAGTAGTAGTAGTAGTAGTAGTAGTAGTAGTAGTAGTAGTAGTAGTAGTAGTAGTAGTAGTAGTAGTAGTAGTAGTAGTAGTAGTAGTAGTAGTAGTAGTAGTAGTAGTAGTAGTAGTAGTAGTAGTAGCAGTAGTAGTAGTAGTAGTAATTGTGGTAATAGTAGTAGTAGTAGAAATTGGGCCTTTGATTTTTTAATTCGTGCTCACTTTACTAACCGGTCTCTCCCCCCTTATCGTCCTTAGCCGCCTTGGCTCCTACTTCTTGCAACTAAAACGCTGCTACTCACAATTTTTAGGTGCTAGCTTAACCGCTGTCTGTTGCATTTTACTCTTCTTCTTACGTAGATACTTTCTTCGCAGTTAGGCTTGACAACGTTAAGGGGCAAGCTAGTTCCTTCGCAACTAGCTATGGCATTCTTAGTTCGGTTTGCTTTTCATTTCTTTCAAAAAGATTAATTGGCTTCATTAATTCCCCGACGTTTGGCCTCGATTTCGCCCTACCGCGCAATTCCTACCGATGACGTTGTTAGGACTACCTAATTCAATGTACATTACTGTCGGTCAGTATGGATTGCTTTATTCGTCTTTCCCCCCTCCCTTTTTTCCCATCCTTAATTAATCCTGCACCCCCATCTTATCTGTTACCTTGGTTGCGCCAATCAGTTTTCTAATTTTTTAAATCTTAATAAAATCCGGCTGGTTATTAAATTCGTCTTTCCTGGCACCGCGTAATGATTCGGTAGAGGAACAATGATATAGTTTTGTTAATTATTTATTCAAAAAATCATCACAGCTGTTTTTTCACATGAGGGAAATTTCAGACGGTGGATCAACACTTTCGGGTGCGCATTTTTTTGCTTCTCTGTTTATTCCCGCTGCCGTCGTCGCTCGCTTCCAATTTTTCAACCACACTTCAGCTGTCTTAGTGGTTCACAACTTGAGCATTGGTCAATTTCGGTTTTGATATTTTTTTCTTTACCGTCTTCATAACTTGGGCGTTTTCTCTAGTTTTTAAGGGGTAGGTGTTCGCCACGTGACCCACAAACGTATCCCAGGCCTGAGGTAAGTTTTCACATTTTAATCCATACCACAAACGATATTGTGCTTCATCTAGGTGAGCCCAGTCAGATCTGCCGGAGGCCGGACCGGTTTCGGACATTTTTCTCTTGAGTCGGCTCCAGTAGGCTTCTATGGCATTGGTGTGCATTCCAGTTTCGGGGTTAACAAAGTTCTTGCTGTGATTAACTGTGAAGTGCTTGTTGCCCTCCTCGGGTAGTCTGCCTTCCATTCGTCGGTCACTACGACACTCTCCTTAGCAACCCACTTCGTTATCACCGTCTTCAACGTCAGCCAGCTTCAGTTGTTTGCATGTTCAAATACGGCCTTTCTTATAGACGTATCGTACATTCCAACTAACCAATACTGACGTCCTTCTCTTCCTTTATTATTCTTTCGCCTTGCAACCATGGTCTCGTCCACCTGTACTTCTATACCCTTGCCGCCTATCTGGCCTACGCCGCTCATGAGTGCACTGGTTGAGACATTGCAACAAATTCCGTACCAGTGCATTGCAGTATTGCGGTGCACACCTACCAGTGCGGCACAGCGCTTCACTCGCACACCTTCTACATACCTATAGACAATTTTCATTATTTTCGCCAGGGTTAATATACTGCCTTCGAACATACTGCCCTTTCTTAGACACTTTTTCCGTCTGCAGCAGGAACATTTAAATATAAAGCCGTCTGTCTGCTCAGCAGAGGCTTACTGGGTCATATTCACCTGCGGGCCTCTCCTTCCTTTTTTCCGTTGCGGTGGAATCCAAAAGAGTGGATAAAACAATTAAATTAACCATGCCATAAAACTAATTATTCTGTATTTTCGGTACCCTATGTTCCTTGTTTACGGTTTCATTTTGTACTATTCCTCACCATCTTTGCCAACCATGCTCCAAATAAACACAATTACTTTTCTATCGCTGTCAGCTATCTATGCCCTTAACCGTACTGCAATTACATTCAGAAAATATTTTTGCTTTGCTTCTCCTTTTTTTAACAATAAAAAATTGCGTCTGCAAATCCGTTCATCTATTCTTTGGTTATTACTTCGCATTCTTTCAATGACACTTCAATTTTTTGTTTACCTTATTCCAATACCAAGCGAACTACCGGCGAACACCTGAACAAAAACTTTTACTTATTCCATCACATGCTATAAACATGATTTAATTCATATTAAAAATCTTACCTTAGTTGCGCTTCAGCTTCTTGCATTTCGTTCCCTTCTGGGGGGCTTAGTTAGCGATCTCATTTGTCAGCTTCTATTTAAATTCCTTCAATTTCAGCGCGTTCCATAAGCCTTCTTCCTACTGACCCCCATTTCATTTGTTCAGTTTGGTTTTCATTTTCGGCCAATGGGGATCGTTCAGTTCACCCGGGCTTTTGCATTGGATGCAACTTTTTATTTCTGATTTACGCTGGTTAATTTCACCTCATTCACCACCTTTTTATAAAATTTGCACATCCAATTACTTACGCCATTTTGGTTGGTGTTTTTTTAGTGTTCTGCCCCACCCATAAAACCCCTATTACCACGGTTCCCGTAAGACAGGCTCTTGGGTTTATGCATTTATTTTGGGACCCGCATATTGTGCCTCCACCGACAGTTCACAAGCAAATTGATTTTGTTCAAACCCTTGAACGCCGCAGGATTCATGTCTTTAGCAAACATCGTCCATGCTGCCTGAGGAAATTCCATCTTTACCCTTGGCAAGAATAAAAACTTATTTCTTGTCGTAGAGAAGAGGTAGTCCACGACATTTCTGAAGGTGTTCGCTAAGGCCCAGCTACTTGAAAATGCAGCAAGTTTACTTCTCCTTTTATTCATGACCATCGCAAATCTGTTGCGCCTTCCGCCTCAGACACCCACGCCACGCAAGACGTCATGTGATCACGGTTTACGAGCCTAGCCAATCACAGCTGTCAAAAAATGTCTATCAGTCACGCGGCCGATGAAGCGGCTCTCACATGACGTTTATTCGTTCACGTCCACCTCACCCTAGCGGACAGACGCGCACGCAAGCGCAAGGCTTGTCGCGCGTCCGGGTCTCTGACCGCCAATGAGATTCCCGACAGAATACACTCCTTCTGTCTCCCCCCTTCTATTTCAAAATGGAATCGGGTGTGCTGATTGCAGTGCCCAGAACACAAACACGGCTTGGACCTCCTACAAATCAGCTTCTGCACTTTGCAGAATCTAAGGTATTCACAGGAGCAAACAAAGAATTTGAAGCTGGTTAATGCTCAGCGGAACGTTCTTTTACTTGGTCCGCCTACCAGATCAATTTATCTTCACGAGGACTGGTACGTTGTTCCCAGCTATTTTTTTACTCATGCTAACACACCTACTTTGCGCGATCATCCCCTAAAACAGATAGACAGCTTGTCATCTGCCATCCACTGGCAACTGCATGGAATTATACTACTTATAAAAATATAGCGGTGTATCGTGTGCATTAATTTCGGCTAACCGATGGCTGCTTGATTTTCGTTTCTAATTATGTAAAGAAAGGGAACCGCCAATTATGGGACAACCTCCGAGGAATCTCGCTGCTGAACATCGCTGGAAAGATCTTCGCCCGCATTCTCCTCAATCGCCTGAGCGCTTATCTGGAGCAAGGACTGCTTCCGGAAAGCCAATGTGGTTTCCGACGACACCGAGGAACAATTGACATGATCTTCGCCGCTCGACAGCTGCAAGAGAAGTGCCAAGCGATGCGGACTCACCTCTACACTACCTTCGTGGACCTGACGAAAGCCTTTGACACGATGAATCGCGACAAATTGTGGAAAATCATGCAGAAATTCGGCTGTCCTGAACGTTTCACGCATACGGTACGTCAGCTTCATGACGGGATGATGGCGCACGTTACAGACAACGGGACAGTATCCGAAGCTTTCGCAGTGACCAACGGAGTGAAGCAGGGTTGCATCCTTGCACCTACCCTCTTTAGTCTCATGTTTTCTGCATCCTAACGGACGCCTACCGTGAAGAATTCCCCGGGATCCACATCGCCTACCGGATGGACGGCCGACTCCTCAACCAACGACGGATGCACTTCCGCTCGCGTGTCTCCGCAGCCACCATCCACGAACTTCTCTTCGCTGACGACTGCGCACTCAATGCAACAACAGAAGATGAAATGCAAAGGAGCATGGACCTCTTTGCTGCTACCTGTGACAACTTCGGACTTCGCATCAACATGGAGAAAACGGTTGTGATGCGTCAGCCGCCGCCCAATACCACCTACTCCGCAGCTCACACCAATGTCAATGGCACCCAACTGAAATCTGTGGATACCTTCACGTACCTGGGCAGTTATCTCTTCCGCAGCACCAAAGTCGATGATGAGATCGCCCATCGGATCGCCAAAGCAAGCCAATCCTTTGGACGCATGCAAAACTTGGTCTGGAATCGACACGGTATTCACCTAAGCACCAAGCTCAAGATGTACAAAGCTGTCGTATTACCGACGCTGCTGTATGGAGCGGAAACGTGGACAGTCTACCAAAAGCAGTCGTGGAAGCTCAACCACTTCCACCTCAGCTGCCTTCGCAGAATACTAAAGCTGACATGGAGAGACAGGATACTGGACACAGAAGTGTTTGAACGAACAAGCCTTCTCAGCATTTATGCTCAGCTGAAACAACTGCAACTGCGATGGAGCGGCCATCTTGTGAGGATGGACGACGAAAGAATACCCAAACAACTCTTCTATGAAGATGTCGCCATGGGTTCTCGTCGACACGTAGGACGCTACAAGGTCACTCTGAAGACTTCCCTGAAGCAACTGAAGATAAATCCGTCGACCTGGGAGGACCTCACCCAGAACCGACATGCTCGGAGGAGGACAGCGAAGACAGGAGCAGCAATCTACAAAGCCAAGAGGATCGCCGCCGCCAAGACCAAAACAGCGGCACAAAAATCACCAGCGCCCCGGACCAACACCGCCAATGCCCAGGCCTATCCAACATGCCCACGCTGTCAACGCATCTTACGTGTGCGAATCGACCTGGTTGGACATCTTTGGATGCAATGCACCAACAATCTGACAATTCCAACTTCTACGTCCAATTCTGCCAGCACTCATTCAGACTCCCCATCCCTCGCCCCTGGCATCAGTTCCATTACTCCCACCATCATAGAGACCACATACCAATACTCATCACCTGTTACCCCCACCACCACCGCCACCGCCACCATCAAGAGCATTAGCGACGGGGACTCTCTCCTAAACTGTCCTCATTGTGACCACACATTCACCTCACGCATTGGCCTGGTTGGTCACTTGCGAATCCATCTTACAGGGACTGGTGAACCAGTGCCTGGAGCACCAACACACAGCAGAGATCGCCGTCTCCACTGCCCTCACTGTCCTCGCGCATTCACTCATCGCATAGGCCTATTCGGTTACATGCGCATCCATGACAACCTGCGGTAAAGCACCGGAGGCTAAGCCAAATCAGCGAACACTACCTACACCAATACATAGACAACTCCCTTACCATCATCATCACGTAACTGAAATATTACGGTTTCCTAGAAAACGTGGCATGGAAGGCTGCCAATCTGACGCTTACACCAGACCATACCGTCGGCCCAGCGTATGTCCTGCATGTGTCGAGTGGCAGACCAGTGAATTGGGAGTCAGATGGCGATGGCTCCTTCATATCCCCTGCTTTATTGAATCCTGGTGTGTGTGTAATGGGGGCCAGGTTGTGCTGTGGCACGCGAAGACGGGTACGCCGACCCGTCAGCCAATGCGCCCACTCCCACATCAGACAACTTACCGGCTCGGACGGTGGTCTGATTATGAGGTGGGGGAGAGAGTGAGATCGACAGCCCTGCGCATTTTCCTCACTAGAAACAATCTGACGCGCTTGAAACTATCACGGTGCGATAAAAGCCGTGGCTTGGAAAGTTGACAACTTAAGGGATAACTCGGACCACGTGGTCAGCAGAATATGTGGTTTGTGTAGAGTGGCTGACTGGCGGACTGCGAATCAGGCTGCAATGGCTCCTTTTTAATGTGAGCTTTATGGCACTCCCACTCTGTGGGATCCGAGCCAGGTGTGGTGGTACACCCAGGGACGGTTCCGGCCACGCCAGCCAAATGCACCCTCTCCCATCTCCGGTCTTCTTGACTCTGTCATTGCGCCGGGCTCAGGTGGGGGAGTAGAGGAGAGTGCGGTAACGATAAGCGCCGCGGTTGGAAGGTTGCCAACTGACAATTACACTCGGACCTCGCAGTTAGTCCAATGTGTGTTGTGTGGAGTGGCTGACTGGTGGTCCGAGAGTCAGGCTGCGATGGCTCCTTCTTACATTGACCTCTGCTTATCTCACACATGTGTAACGTAAGTCGTACAACCCCCTGTTGTGCAAAATCCTGGCGCTCGTGTTGTGGGGGCCTGGTCGTGTACGTAGTACACGTAGACGAGGTCACCAGAAGCTGCGCCCACTTGCGCATCAGACAACTGACCGACTCGGACAGTGGTTTGACAGTGGGGGTGGGGAGAGAGTGAGTTCGACGGCTCAGCGCATGTTCCTCACTATAAACAATCTGACGCGCTTGAATCTATCACGGTGCGCTAAAAGCCGTGCCTTGGAAGGTTGCCAACTGACGGGATAACTCGGACCGCGTGGTCAGCCCAATGTGTGTTTTGTGTGGAGTGGTTGACTGGCGGACTGAGAGTCAGGCTGCAATGGCTCCTTCTTAATGTGGCCTTTATGGCACTCCCTCTCCGTGGGATCCGAGCGAGGTGTGGTGGTACACCCAGGGCGCCTCCGGCGACGCCGACCACCTGCACCCTCTCCCATCTCCGGTCTTCTTGACTCTGTCTTGTTACTGAGATCAGGTGGTGGAGGAAGAGAGAGTGGGGTGGATGCAGCGCAAGTATACTATAAATCCCGCGAAAGTCACCGTCCCTGCACCAACCTTCCATGGAGCATTCGGTTGACATCGTCGTAATCGACGGTCGAACTGTAAAGTGTCAGATAACCTGGAAGACTTCATTGGCGGTGACTTGGTCTTTCATATCTACAAGATGTGTGAGAATAGGAAATCATCTCGAGCGATTCTCTTATTTACCTAGATGGCCAGGTATGTGTTCGCGCGACGTCTTTTAAATGAATATTACAGGGCAATTGGAGATTCATCATGTTGGCTAACAGCTTGCAAAGGACGATTTTGTCCTGTCGTATAATGGGTTTCACCTATGCTCCTACCAGCCATCAGGATGGATATCCGCCCTTAGGCAAGTACCTTGCTTTCCGGACCCGCCTACGTCTCCACTCCTTAAGGAGATCGTGTTTACATGCCCAGTATTTTTTTCCTTTGACATGTTGTTTTGCACACGCGTTCACGCGTCTTCACGCGCGTTCTTGGGTAAGAAGCTGAATAGGTGAATCTGTGAGATCGTTAAAAAATTTGTTGACCAAATTAAATCCAGTACGTTAAACGTAGCGAAAAGGGCTGTGAAAACTGCCGTACTACGATTTAAAACTCAAATTACACACACGAGTTTTCGGTAATTCATCCCTAAGCCAAGCAATTAAATGGACAGAAAGGTTCTGGGCTATAGCGAGGTTTACAGGAAAAGTAGCACGGCAATTGGGTATCCAAAATATGGGTTAACTGCTTGCAATGGACGAATTTCTCCTGTCGTATATAGGCACCGGGTTTCAAATACAGCTCAAAAATATCGAGACTGTATTGGCAAATAACGGTAATTCAAACCATCTGCATACTATGAAGTGGTGTTCCGTACTCGCTCAATACCTCGACTCCCACCGTTGATAAGCTTCACCATCTACCAATAGAAAATTCCCCAAAATATCCCACCAGATTATGGTTCACCTAGGCTTCCGACAGCCGTAACGATGGATATCCGCCAATAGACAAGTACCTCGCATTCGGGACTTTACCAGGACTTGAGGAGATCGTGTTTACATACACGGGATTTTTTCCTTTGACAGGGGTATGAATTGAACAGCATCAACTGGACAAATTTCCCTTCAAATATATCGCGTTGCAGTGAAATCTCAGGTTAAGACGTTTGGACCTCGGATCGGGAGCAGTGTTTGGCCAGTCATTCGGTCCGTCTGCGAGTGGGAATACGTGCAGATCCGTTAACCCAGGCGATTTCTTTAATTGATTTAACGCGTTTGGCAACCTTAAGCGACATCAAGGCCTTGGTAACTTTTGAACTGGACCATAGCTGTCGGCAGTACGACGAATGTGGCAGAGGATATCATCCACGTCACGAACGGGGAAAACATTTTCATTGTTGGTATACATGAGACACGTATGAAGGAACTCGCCGACGACGATAATTGCAATAAACATTCCAAGTGGTGCACCCATCTTCAAACCGTGCAGATTCCTTTATATCTGGCCGTTGCGCAGAAACTGGACTTTCTGCGTAAATCGCGTTATTACTTCTTTTAGGTTTTTACACTGCTTTTCGTTTCTGGTAGTCGGTTTCCCGGAAAAAGTCACACACTCATATTGCCGTTTCTACCACGGGTGCGTTGATAAGCAGTGATGATACCTCTAACGACAAGGTGTTTCGTCCCTAAACGTCCAAATAATTGCTGGTCTCGTAAAATCTCAGAGTGTTTTCGAATGTCATTGGTACGTTTAACTTATATTAACTTTAATTTATGCAAGCAATTTTTTCTGCGACTTGACAGTGCAAATTACTCATATCCATAATCACTGTTTTTCCTGGATTTCGCTATCTTAACATGATCTTATATGATTTCATCTATTTTTACTACGTAATAATTCTTAATCATAAGTAATATTCCCAAAACCTGGTGTGGCCATGTTTAGAACGAGATATTTGTATTTTCACATAGTTCTATGTGGTTATCTAGATGGGCCCTCTTTAGGCATCGTTGTTCCATGGAGCTTAGGGTAAGTACAATTGACATCGGTTTGCCAGAATGCATTTAAGATAATTAGCTTGGCGTGGCTAGGAGGACTGCAGCTCAATAGTCTGCCTAAAGAGACGCTCGAAGTGAAACTGCAGCTCTATTTGCGTCTGCCTCTGTTGTGCAATGCAAAATTTATAAGCAACATATAGTACCTCTAGGAGGAATGTGTCAAGATATACCGATGAATAGCTATACACGTAGCGCTCAGGATTATATGAAAGGGCATTCGGAACTTGTTGGACTGCTCGTGGGCCACAATTATCTCAAATCTGAATGTCTGCACACAGTCTTTTAACGTCAGGCTTTCGAGACGGCAAAGTGCATGTGAAGTCATAAAAGTAATTTTGCATAACATTAGACCCAAATGTATTCTTTGCCCGGTCAATTGGAAGAATTTAGGTAAGACTGATGAAGATGAGTTAAGATTCACTGTCCATCCTTTCTGTATTGCAGCGGCACCGTCCCTTAATTGTGTTCGAAATGTTGTCTGTTCCGTCAGTTGTGACGTTAGGCGGTTGCCGGCGTAAAGCGTGCAGGATAGGATAGGCTGCGTTGACGCGGTGACTTTTTCTTCATCTGGGCAATTATGCCGGTTTTTATTTTTTCCGGCAGGAATCGGGTCTAGGCAAGGCCTCTGTGAAATTTTATGAAAGTTATACTGATGATATCGGTCTTGTTGGGACATGCCGTCTACTGTGTCGATGTTTTGGAGCAGTTTAGTGCAGCTGCGAGCACATTGCATGAGCGTGCATGCTTTAAGCAAATTTGGCTAGTGCATTTCGGAGTATCCAAACTAGCAAACTTAGCCGACTAAACAATCAAATATTACTCCCAAACCTGTTCATGTAAGTAGAAAACCTGATTTCTAAGCTGGAAAATGACATCAGGCAGTGAAATGACGCATGGACAGGCTGCAATTTTAATTGTTGTGGATTTAAATGCAACCCTGAAGTTTGCCAAATTCTTCTCAGACAAAGGTGGTTCGGAATCCCAAGTGGTTAACCAACAATCTGGTACCCAGACATAGTAAATTAGTTAATCTCATGTAGCCGGCACACTCCACAGCCTTCCTTCCTCGTTACTTCTGCGTTAATGGACGGCGGCGAGAAGCACGCTAACAGGCACACCGCCAACATCGCGCGTCACCCTCAGGTCTGACTTGAGCTGAACGCCAAGTTCTTGCCGGGAACACTGCAATGCCACTTCGGGAAAACACAAAAGCTTGCTTGAGTATCTAAATCCACACGAGTTGGAATGTGAATCAGATGCGTACCTTTCGAGGGATGCCTTGAATGGCCGCCTTAAGACGAAACGGGAATATCAAACCCTAGTGCACTTAAAATAGATGACCTGAAGATAAATTTCGGGATGGATAAATACATCCGTGTCCCATTGCTAACATAAACCATACCGTAAAGCTTTATTGTCACTTTCATCTTAACGCTAGCTATACCCAAAGCCTAAAACCTACAGCTAGCTTCATCATAATCCGAACCCCAATTATAACCTTAACCTTAAACTTAACACTAAATTTAACCCTAAACATCAGCTTAATTCTGAACGTAATTTCCTTGGAATTTGGCGCAAAGCCACATGTATTGTGTGCGGTTCGCATTCCCGTGTCCTACTTTGGCAGCCACACATCCTTTCCTTTACCTTCAATGTCTTCATCGATCGCGAAAATGTTTCGAACCTGAATGAGTTTTTCAGAGCACGGGTTCAGACAGCCGCGTGAGAATGTGACTGCCTCGCACAATGTGCATTGCTCTTTAGAAGCTTTTGACATTTTGTTCTAAACCTTGACTGCAAACAAATCGATTCGTATATTATTTCATTTCTCAGTTTATTCATATCCTAGTGAAAGGCAATTAATACCGCTCGGTCAAGACAAACTTATTTCTAGTAATGTCAAAAATATGGTGTATGTATTGGACAACGATTGATTACTCATTTTAAATTGGACACATGGTTTATGATTTCACACTTCCTGTAATTAAATCAGAATATTCGAAAATATACATCTTCTGTTATTAAATCAATCGCCATTCTCTTTGTGAATCTGATAGATAAAGCAGAGTTTTGATATTTAATCTGCACATGCACGCGTTAAACGCATATTCCACATCAAAAAAATTATACTGACATGTATTCTGGATTCAGAAAAATTTAAATTTGAGGTTTGTCGATTTTTAAGGTTCACTAGTCCGTCATTAAATATAATAGTATTTCTTTGTTAGACCAGTGGGTGCTTAATAAATGATTATCCGTCGCCCAAATTTGGTTTCGTGAACCACTGCAGGTAAACTGTAAGCCGAAATCCCCAATTGCTTGTATGAAAATACATACTAAATAATGAGTAATCAAGACTTTTCATTTGCTTATAAATTTAAAGTCTATCAATACTCTTGAATTGCTGAGCCATTGTACGGATTGATATATCTCACCCATGCGGACTACTAAAAACATTCATAATGTCTGGAAAAATACAAGGGGGTTGATACAACCCACGGATAGAATAAACGATGCATTTTAAGGTCTACCTGGGAAAACGCGTGAAACGACTTTGAACTTAAACGACGTAAACATGGCCAAAGAATAGTTGAAAATCCGTGATTTTATTGTTTGCAATTAATACACAATCAAATAAGTTAAGAAACAGTACATCATATTACTGAGAAAGACCTTGGACACTTTAATGCTCATATCTGGCTTATTAGCCGCCGTCAGACCACCCAACGCGAACGCGATGCTGTAAACTTGGGCTGGAAACATCCCCTGGCTAGCTAGAAGGCAAACGTCCTAAACCTTGAGCCACAGACCTCTTGTGCTTTCAGTCACAATTCGTCTGTATGCGGTACGCATTCAGACATCCGTACTTCGTTTATAAACTAAATTATACCATTTCCTAAATAGATTGTACTGACCAACTTATTTTTTTTCAGAAGGATGAGTAATTTAGATGGGCATTTGACAAGTAGCACGTGGTTGGCTCACTTCCGACTTTCCCCGGTCATTCAGGTTCTAAATCTGCCTTTCGGGCACAAAGCAGGTAGACAATTCCCGTGTCATCAGATGTAAGAAATTTCGACTGAATTAAACCATCGAAAAGTATAAGGCGGGCAGGGAGAAGTAAAACGGAAATTGAATGTCCAGTACAAATTTCATCGTGAATTTCAGCTCTGTCGCATTAAACATGCATGATAAATGTACACGTGATAGCAATCAATTCCAGCCAGAAGTCACAACACAACGGAGAGGATTTGCCGGTACCTTAGAACAAGAGATCAAAAGAGGCATATCAGTAAATAACGGTTAATTCGGAGGTTGAACTCGCAGAAATGCAGTTTAATTGGACCTTTCTGCCATCAAATCAAACATCGACGCCTTAACCACGATACAAGAATGAAGCCCTAATAGCAGCTGTTCTGAAACGTATGTTGACTATATACAAGTCAAATAATGATATCAATCAGTTAAATGGGAAGATTCCATGGGAAATATAATAAACTTTAACCACGGGGTTGACAAAATATGGACAATCATAAAGATTAATGAGGCTGGCTTGCGGTTGATCATCATTGCAATCAAATATTTGTGGGTCAAGCAATGATTGACTTGTGTACCTTCATAGGAGCAGCAGCAAGAGGTTTGCCCAGGAAAATTGATTACATTTTAGGACACCCTAGAGCGAAGAAGACTGGCGCTGGCACGCTGGCTTCAACTTCTCATTTCTCCCACCTTGACTCGTTTGCAGGACCTTGTCGATAAGACCGCTGTTAAGACCGCATGTAATGAATAAGGAGTGGGAATATTTCTAGTGGGCTTAACTCCGAGCGCATGTTACAACGCTGAACCTCTTCCAAATGCTCGCATTTGAGCATCAATAGTTTTCTAATTCTCTGCCAATGCTACACCAGTAATATTATCATGATAATATCAAAATAGACACTACACAAAATTTATCGAGCCATAATCCTCCTTATTAGTTAGATTTATCGCTTTGAAAACTGCTTTTTCGAAGCTGTCATTTTGCCCATCTGGGTAAAGATTTAAGCGTACATTTTGATCAAGAACAGTAAAGCATAACAGAGACAACTGCAATTACCTTGTTTCACAGTTTTCACCTGTTTGGAAACAGCAGGTTCATTCTTAGTTGTTCTCGAGGCAGGTAGGACCTCAGCGGTGAGTATGCTCGGGTTATAGCCATCTAGAAAAATATCAGAAAATCAGTTTATCATAGGTCAACGACGTGAACGGACCACTGGACAAGAGCTTGTGAACATGTTTGAGGGAGAAGATAACATATAATGCCGCTTATTTGATTTGGCCATAGTTCTCCAGGGCAGGAATTAACCAGCGGGATGTGTACCTGGTCGCCTTTTCATACAAGTCTGAGAAGTGCACGAGATGAGAGCACCAACTCTCTACTTAAAAGCCAAATGTGTGTGCTTTGTGCGGAGTGAGTGACTGGCAGACTAAGCGTCAGAATGTAATGGCTCATTATTAGGTTGTCCTATATGGCACTCCTACTCTGATGGATCCGAGCCAGGTGCGACGGCACGCGCAGAGGCTTTTCCGGCCACGCCATACGCATGCGCCCCCACCCACTTCCGGTCTCCTTAACTCTGTCATAACACCGTGTCCATGTGGCGGGTAGCGGAGGACAAAGGGCGGTAGCTACAGCGAAAATCTACTATCACTTAAAACTGATCGACACGCAAGTCACAGTTCATGTTTTAAGCATTGTCATTTGGCATCGTCGGACTACGATGGTTGAAATGACGTGTGTGTGTAGTGATTTAGGTTGTATTGGAAGACTGAACCGTGCCGTCGCATCATGCACTTGCGGGATCTGCGGGTAGAGCAGGCATCTGCGGCTGACTGCAAACCACATTGAGCGGTATATCAACCAAAATATTTTTTTCAGTACAATTGAGACCATGTGGGTGGAGATTGTATACGGTTATGTTGCAGCTGGCAGTTTTGGTCGTGCCACAGAAGTACATACATCGTTGAAGTTAACGCGTTAGCTGGAGAAGGCCACCGCTTGTTTTTATGCGTGACTGGTAGGCCAGCCGCATCGAGGGACAGCCAGGTGAGTGCCAGAATCTCTCGGTGACGATAATGATATCTGATGCATTATTGAAATGTAGATGGACTGCATGCTTATTGGGCAAAATATGAAGAATCATTCTGTAATCAGCTTTACCGAGTTGGACAGTGGCCAACAGCCTCAGAGAAGTTCCAATCAACTGAGATTCAAACTTGTTTTAAGAACAGAAATGGCGATTTATTTGGAATGTTTGGGGCAGGATTGCTTCACCCGATGTGCTTGATTGGCAAAATCCATTACGTACCGCGACCAATTACATATTTTAGAGCAATTTTAATCTATTCTCCATGGGGCCGACAAGTTAATGACGTTGATTTCGCTTTGGACGCTTGCTTGAGGCACATGTCAGGTACCGACTTATTTGCTGTGGCTGAATGGAATTATCGGGAATTGGAAGTACCGTGGATAGTAACAGAAATGAAACTGACACTCCAAAACTAGCTCTTCTAGTGTGACTGAGCTGTTGTGATGCACTTGTGAGAACAGAACCATCTGGATGTATGCTTTCTTAGCAAGCTGGAGGCAGCAGGTGCATATGATACACTTACCTGTTGTTCTGTCAGAGTATCTAGCAGGAAACACCTATATTTGTTATTAGAAATGCCCAAAAGCGTGCTGAAAGCATTGGATACCCGCGTACACACTGGGAGACTAGAATCGGATGTTGAATAAGGACGACTGTTCATCAAAAATACATGACAGCCTCTCCAACGTGTCGATAAAAATATGTACCGTTGGTTCGTGGGCAGGAGACAACTGTTGTTCTTTGAGATGATCGAGCAGGAAACGCCCAAACATGCTATTGACACTGCCCGAAAACGTGCAGAAGGCATTGGATACCCGCTTGCACAATGGGAGACACTGGAATCGGAGGTGGAAGAAGGACGACTTTTCACCAAAAATATACGAAAACGTCTCCAACGTGCCCGCAAAAATATGTTCCGTTGGTTGGTGGGTAGGATAAATTAAGCATAGCGTGTGAAATCACCACGGTATACACCTGAACACAAAACTGAAGATGTATATGGCCGTCGTATTGACGACACTACTTTATGGAGCGGAGACCTGGACCCTCTGCTCGAACCAGTCCAGGAAGCTTAATCACTTCCATTTAAGCGGCCTCTGCAGAATACTGAAGCTGAGATAGCAAGACAGGATCCCGGACACGGAAGTCCTGGAGCGGACCGTAATCCTCAGCATCCGCCCCATGCTAAGGCAAGTGCAACTGCGATGGAGCAGCCACCTGGTAAGAATGGACGACGAGCGACTACCCAAACGACTTTTCTACGGAGATTTCGCTACGGGTGCTCGCCGAAAGAGAGGTCAAAAACGACGCTACAAGGACACTCTGAAGACTTCCCTGAAGCAAATGCAGATCAACCAGGTGACCTGGGAGGACCTTTAACAGGGTAGACCGGCATGGAGAAGATCCGTGAAGACTGGTTCAACAATCTGAGGCTAACCGGATCGCCGTCGCCAAGGTCAAAAGAGCGGCATGAAAGTCACCAGTGCCCCGGACCAACACTGTCGATGCCCAGGCCCTACCAACATGCCCGCGCTGTCAACGCATCTTCCGCGCGCGATTCGGCCTGGTTGGACAACTACGGACGCAATGCACTAACAAACCGACAATTATCACTTTTATGTCAAATTCTGCCAACCATCCTTCAGACAGCCTACCCTCACTCCTGGCATCAATTCCAATACTCCCATTATCAAAGAGATCACATCCCAAAAGACATCGCCTGTTACGCCCACCACCGCAACCACCGCCACAAACGCCATCACCACCATTGTCACCAGCGATGGGGACTCTCTCCTAAACTGTCCTCAATGCGACCGCACATTCACCTCACGCATCGGCCTGGTCGGTTACCTGCGAATCCATTGCATGGAGGCTGGTAAACCAGTGACTGGGGCTCCGACATACAGTTGCCACGCCGGCCTCCACTGCCCTCACTGCTCCCGCACATTTACACCCCACATGGGCCTATTAGGACACATGCGCCTCCATGACAACCTTCGGTAAACTACCGGAGGCTAAGCCACATCAGCGCACACTTTCTACACTAATACATAGACAACACCCTCACAATCATCATAATGTACCTGATAAAATAACGGTTTCCTAGATGCCGTGGCATGGAAGGTGGCCAATCTGACACTCACACCAGACCACGCCGCCGGCGCAGTGTATGTGTTGTGTGCGTCCAGTGGCTGACCAGTGGACTGTGAGTCAGACGGCGATGGCTCCTCCAAATCCCCTGAGTAGGTACATCATGGTGTGTGCGTTATAGGGGCCAGGTCGTGCAGTGACGCGCGAAGATGGGTACGCAGACCCGTCAGCCAATGCGCCCTCTCCCACATCATACAACTGACTGGCTCGGATGGTCGTCTGATTGTGGGGGTGCGGGAGAGAGTGAGGTCAACAGCTCAGCGCATTTTCCTCACTATTAACAATCGGAGGCGCTTGAAACTATCAAGGTGCACTGAAAGCCGTTTTTTGGAAGGGTGCCAAATGACGGGATAACTCGGACCGCCTGGTCAGCCCAATGTGTGTTTTGTGTGAAGTGGCTGACTGGCGGACTGAGAGTCAGGCTGCAATGGCTCCTTCTTCATGTGGTCTTTATGGCACTCCCACTCTGTGGGATCTGAGCCAGGTCAGGTCAACCATCGTATTCCGACGATGCCAAACGACAATGCTTCAAAACTTGAACGATGACTTGCGCGTCGATTAGTTTTAAGTGATAGAAGCTTTTCGCTGTAGCTACCGCCCTCTGTCCTCCGATTCCCGCCACATGGACACGGTGTTATGACAGAATTAAGGAGACCGGAAGTGGGTGAGGGCGCATTTGTCTGGCGTGGCCGGATAAGCCTCTGCGCATGCCGTCGCAACTGGCTCGGATCCATCAGAGTGGGAGTGCACTAAATGAAACATTGATAATGAGCCGTTACATTCTGACGCTTAGTCTGCCAGTCTGTCACTCCGCACAAAGCACACACATTTGGCTTTTAAGTAGAGTGTTGGTGCTCTCATCTCGTACACTTCTCAGACTTGTCTGAAAAGACAATCAGGTACACACAAATGTCAGCTTCAAAAGCATGTGAATCCTCTTATATATACGTCGGTTGGTGTATCTCAACCCTTATATACTGAATGTTAAACATATTTGCGAGGCACAACCGGCTACAAAAGACGTGATATCCAGAACTTGTTTAGGGCCCGTTTTCAAGCCCCTACGCCCGCTACGAGGCAAGCTGTGCTGTGCCAAAATAGGGCTGCCTTGATATCCCAAACGGCTGCCAAACTCCACTAGGGGTCACGGTTTTGTTTTACCGGAGAGCTACCCGTGTTAACTTGGGCCACCTACAGCGTTGCTGTCGCGGCCACCGTACGACTTTTTGAGAAGTGATGAGGTGGGAAGTTTGGGAGTCAGGCCTACCGGGTGTGGCGTGTCATTCAGACGGCGTGGAAGTGAAAAGTGTGACTAACCATTCCATTGATTCCCATATAATCCGAGTCTAGAGGTCAACAGTTGTCTGTCCATTTATTTGCAGTGGCCACATAATGAATAAAACGAAAAAAACTGTGTGTATCATTTTGAGCTTTCAGTCGTAATATAGGAGTTTTCTTAGATATTTTTCTATGCATTTAACTTCCTGGCATGTTTTTAGCCCTAAAACAATTGTTTACGAGAAAAACAGTTACTTGTCCAGCATCTTACCCAAGAGCACGTGTGAACGCGTGTGCGATAAGAAGCATCTGACACCGAGAGACGCGATTAAATGTATTGCCTTACTCTGTGCGGCAAACTTTAGCGACGTCCAGGTCATGGTAAATTTCAAAGTGGACCATAGCTGTCGGTGGTACGACCAGTCTGGCTGAGGATGTTGCCCAAAGCACGAACGTTGGAAACATGGTCATTAATGTTATTCTTGAAACGCATGTGAGGGAATTTGCCAACGAAGTTATTTGCTCCAAACTTCCGAAGTGATGCAGTCATCTTAAAATCGTGTAGATTCCTGTATATCTGGCCGTTGCGCAGAAAATGGTCAAAGTTCTATGTGGCTATCCAGATGGACCGTCTTTAGGGATGGTACTTCCTTGGAACTTAGATTAATTACTATTGACATCGGTTTACTAGAATGAATTTAAGATAATGAGCTTGGCGTGGCTAGGAGGACTGCAGCTCAGTAGTCTTCCTGAGGAGAAGCTCGAAGTGGAACTGGAGCTCTAGTTGATTTGACTCCGTCATGCAATGCAAAATTCATGAGCGACAGATAGTACATCTAGGAAGTCATAATAGTAATTTGGCGTGGCAGTTGACCTCAATGCATACTTTTCCCGGTCGATTGGAAGGCTTCAGGTAGGACTGAAGAAAATGAGTTAAGCTGCACTGTCCGTCCTTTCTATGGTGCAGTGCCTACGTCGCTTGATTGAGTTTAAAATTTTGTCAGAATTAAAAAAGTAAGGGTATCAAAACAGGCTTTTGTTTAGTTGACTATGCCATCAGTTGTGACGTTAAGTGATTGCCGGTGTAAAGCGTGCAGGATATCCATGGTAGGAAAGGCTGCATTGATGCGGACAATTTTCCCCCGCCTGGGCAACTATACTTGTTTATATTTTTGTTGGCAGGAAACCAATCTAGGCAAGGCCTGTGAACTTGTTTGGACATGGTGACTACTTCCTCGATGTTTTGGGGCAATTAAGTGCATCTGCCAGCACTTCGCATGAGCGTGCATGCATAACGCACGGACACGCTACATTTAAATTGTTGAGGATAGTTCGGAATCCCAATTTTTTAACCAACCATCTGGTACCCAGACATAGTAAATAAGTAAATCTCATGTAGCCGGCAAACTCCAAAGCCTTCCTTCCTCGTTACTTCTTCGTTAATGGATGGCGGCGAGAAGAACGCTAACAGGCACACCGACAACTTCGCGCGTCACCCTCAGGACTGACTTGAGCTTACGCAACACAGCGCCGACAACTGATGCTATCACATGCGCACTTTGGCTGGCCCTGTCGGTCACAAGTGGACATTGAAGAAGGTACACCCACGCAAAGGACATGTCACAGGCATGCGAAACCACTGCTCACGCGCTCGTCTACTGACGATGTTTTCCGACAATAAATAAAAAAATCAATATCAATCAAAACCGCGTTATTTATACATTAAATTTTAATAGTTTTATTGGTTTGGCACTGCTTG